>JAEANM010008774.1:0-16787 GCA_017656035.1 Myanophis thanlyinensis
AGATCTATACCGGTCTCCCTGAATTTTTAAAGTACCAGCAGTAAAAATAATTAACCAACATATATATATATATATATATATATAAACAAATTCCCTTCTTCCCCCTATGAGTGGTATAGGCAGTTTCTACCAGAAGCCTGAGAGTTTGAGGGTTCTAGTTCAGTAACTTAGTTGTTCCTAACACTACACTCTTCTGAATAGAGACCCCTCCCTGATGTTGTTCTTGGGATCTGTTGAAGCCACTCTCCCAGCTTAGGGATCACAAGAATTCCTACCATCACTAGCACCACTTTGGCTTTTATGTTCCACATCCTCTCTAGTTCCTCCTTCACTTCTTGCACTTCTCCAGCTTCTCATTCTCCTTCTTCCTGATGTTGCTGTCATTTTGCACTACTACAGCGATCACCACCATTATCTTCTGGTCCTTTGCTATACCCTGATTCTGGTTGATTGGCCACCTGGATCTGGCAATATCCCACAGGATCGTAGCCCTGTTAGTCTTCACACTTTTTGTGGAATCTCCCATCTGGGCTTCGGAAGAGCCTGGTCTATACATGTTGTAGATGTTGCCATTCAGCATATGCATCTTCCTACTTGCATCTTACACTCTGACACTATGTGTTGGACTCTGAGGCCTCTCTGCATAATCTGTACCTCAGATCCTGCCTTATCTGGTGCTTAGGGCTTGTTCTTGTGTTGTAATGATCAGAACCTTAGTGCTGCCTTTTATTAATCAAGCCCTTTCCAACTACTGGTTGGATTTCCCAATGCCTGCCAGTCAGCTATCTGTCAATGGAAGATCCCATGCAGGGTCTTGTCTTGCCATGGCACTTCTTCTACCTGATATTTCCCTCATGTCTGCTGCTACTTCAAATATTCTCTCAGCAGCCCATTTTACTAATGTTCTCTTGGATGCTCTGTGTTTCATAGGAAAACGGCTTTGACACTCACCAGACTGCACCTGCTATCTTCCATCTAGTGTTTAGTCTTTGGGTTTACTAGATAACACCGGTCCATTGTCAGCATCAAAATAACATTCATATTATTACTATGGTCCATTGCATAGTCAGCTAGAATTTCAGATTGGATTTGGCATTTTTGTCTGCTCATTGAGTCCTTCCCAAAGACCTGGGATAGGCAGATATGGATGTTTGCTAATGTTACAGATATTGTCACAGGATGTTAGCTGTTCCAAATAAAAGTTCCTTTTGCAATTAACTGATAGTGAATTTATCAATGCTGATGATGTTCAAGCAGTGCTCCAGTTGTTTTGGGATTATACCTATTACTATTGGTACTACATTTGCTTTCTTTTGCCATAGTTGTTCTATTTCTGTTTGCAAGTCTTTGTATTTTGTTGCCTTCTCTAGTTTTCCCCCTTCTATTCTGCCTTCTCCAGGTTCTGCCACATCTACTATCCAGACTTTTTTTGTCTTTGTTATTGACAGTTTTTAAGTCTGGCATGTTATATGGTATGTGCCTATCTCTGCTATTCTGGATGATGCTAGTATTGAAGAAAAGCAATAAAAAAGCAAAATATTGGGACTTGCAGGTTGAAATTGAATGCTTATGGGGAAAAAAGTCTGCTGTTATACCAGTTTTATGTTAATGACAGCCTAGTCTCAAATCCTATGATAGTAACAGCTCCATATTTAGGAACATCTTGGATAATTAATTATGAGTAAAAGCTAATGAATCCATATATTATTATTTTTTTGTATTTTTGAAATGGTTGGTGAATAATTTCAGGGGCATACAAATTCCATTTCTGTTCAGGAGTTAAACAAATCACTCCTGGCCACTCCAGATGATCCCTTCCTTTCACAATATTACCTCCAATTTTGTCAATCACGAGCAGATACCTTAGCATTTAGCGTGGATGTCTGAAGGTTTTTGTTTTTCTTGGCTTCTGCATGAACTGGAACTCAAGGCATATTAATAGTGGCATGACTGATTTTGATAGTTCTACTGTTATTACTTTTGCTTTCCTACATTTATGAAGGCTTCAGTAGAAATTAGTTCCCCCTTTAAATCTATCCTATCTGAGCCACCATAACTGCTTCTCCATGCTCTTGTTTTTTTCTACTTGCTATGCAGAGAATATAACAAATGGCTTTTGATTAGGTTAGGAATTAGGAAAAGAGGATGCAATAAATGGAAATAAGAAACATCCATGGTATATTCACTTGATGTCATGAAATTTTAAAGAGATGGATACCATTTGTCAGAAAATAAATACTTTCATAGATCCTCTGAAGAAATTAATTTGTATATGTTTGTGTGCTTCCAAGATACATCTACTTTTAAACTTTGTACAAAATCTTGGTTGCAAAATCTTCTGTAACATGAACCAGTAGCTAATTTGGAAAATTCGATTGATCTCCCTATTCATTTTGGACATGATAAAGAATTGTAGGATCAGGAAGAATGAAATGCTTTTTTCCCCCTCACATATGTTATGCTTGAATATCTTCTTACTATCAGCAGGAGGCACACTTTTTGATTCACCCTTCCCTTTTGATCTTGTCAAATACAGAATAGAAGGACACAGGATAGTATTAGTAAAGTTTGTGAATATAGAGTCTGACACCTAGTAACACCTTGATGGAAATAGAAAGCTGTGAACACAGTATTAAAATATGCTAACAAGCTGCAGGAACTAATGGGCTGAATTTTACACTGCAGATGTTCATTCCGGCACTTGTGCTGAGAATACGGTAACAAATGTGTAGGGTGGCTATCAGCAATATTCTTGGCATTACCAGTTTCTGAAATATTCACTTTGTGTTACAGTTTATATAGAATGCTTTTCTGTAATAAATAGAAGACATCTAATAATACAACTCAAACAAACAAACACAACTTGGAGCCAAACGAAAAAAGTCTATCCTTTAGCTAGATATAGTCCTTTGATGATCAGACACATTGAATTGTAAGTATGTATTAAATATAAAGTGTGTGATTTGACTAGCTTGCTTGAGTCAGATGGCTCTGCTGACAATTTCCTTTAATGGCAGTATGCGCTGCAAGATGCTGCATCAAAAGATTTTATGCAGTGCTTGGATGAGTAGATGGAGGGAAGTGTGTAGATTTTGTGTGTGTGTGTGTGTGTGTAAAGCCACATATCTCTGCATATATTCAATATGTGTGTGTTATCTTTTTCTCTGAATTTAAGAAAAGTTCCAAAATGTAAAGAGAGAGACAAAGAGAAATCAGTTAAAACTGTGGTGATGTTTCTGAAAATATAGGAGACTTGGTGGAATTAAGGCTCAGGATGTTCCTGTTTGTTAAATAACTTGATTCTTCTTCCATTACAGTAAATGCTAACTTTTTACCTGCTGTTCCATTGATTATTATCCCTTTTCTAAATTTCTATGTCAGTATAATAGAAAGAATGAAAAGAAAAGAAAAAACTTCAAGCTATACCTCCTAAAGTTCTTATTTGTAATGTAAGTTTAAATATGCTTCAGGACAGAAAGATCATTTTGAGACATGATCAGCTACCATTACCTTTTTTCTAGGCAAACCTAGAAGGCATCAGAGTTTGCCACTGATCAATTTCTTCATAATTTCATTTCAGAACTTTTGTTTGACAGACATCACTCAATAATTATTAGATAGGCATATGTGGGAAAAATGGTTAAGATCTGAAATGCTTTTTGTCATCTTAGTTGATATTAATATAAACAGCATTTATTTACAACATTCTATCCTCAACATGAAATCTGTCAAAATGGGTGTGAAATAGGTATAGATGTTTAAATTTCCATGGAACACAAATGCCCCCTTAGTTATGCATTGGCCTAAATATATTTAATATTAAAATGATAGCAGATTCCTTGTATGTCTACTTCAATGGTTGGTCCCATGTGGTGTATTACATCTATTGTGGAAGGGCAGTGTGATAGAGTTTGTAGTTGCAGTGTGGTGTAGTGGTTAAGACATTGGGCTACCTCTTAGGAGGCCCAGATTTAAGTCTACCCTCAGTAATGAAACTCACTGGGAGATTTTGAACCATTTTTTTTAGTCCAGCCTATTTCATTGTGTTGGTGTGGGTAAGACTAAAAAAGGCAATACTATGACACCTTGATTTTTAAAATGATCATGATAAAATCTAATGAATAAATTAAGTCAGTAAATAAATACATGATTTTCCTAATGGCATTAGACATAGTCTTTATAAATTTCCATGACAAAATCCATAATAGTCATCAAGTCAAATGAAGACAGTTGTGTCCTATGCCTAGTTTTCTGCTCTTGCAGATGCTTAAGCCCTTCCATCTGGATAAACAGATCAGGCCTCAAAATCACAATTGCTGTATAGGCTGCAGAATCATATGAATCATGAAATGATGTCATGCAGTAGTGGGTGTTAATTACATTCTTCCCAGTACCAGTGTTTATTAATATCTTAACTGAAAACCCAATATGAGAATGAAAATGTATTTGGGTTGCTCTCTTTCTCTGCAAGAATGTCTGATCTATAGGCAAAACCATCAGTACATGATTTATACTTTTCATTTAGCCTGGATATTGTTGACCTGTTTACAGAGAGCATGGCCTTGCTTTCAAGGTAGTTGTGTAACTTTGCCACTTATTTTGGTTTACCATGGTGGGAGCTAAACAGCAAATCTATCTGGGAACAATTGTACCATTCACACTAACCCACATTAGATACTGTTTTTCAAAAAAGATATTTCGTAGCAGATATAATTGTGGAGTTTTTGAGCAATGACTAAATAAATTACAGTAACTGAGTTCAAATAACATCCTTCTCTAAAAACAAATAAACCACATTATGGTTTAGGACAGCAGAAGAACCTAGCCAATATAAGGAATAAATAAACCAAACCCCATAATTATTCTTTGTGCTATCTGTTCTGTTAATAAATTAGCATGCCTCATGCAAAACAACATTTTTGACAGTTTTATAGTTGAATGAAATTTCCAGGAAGGGTAGTCCACTTCCAAGATTCTATCCACAATCTAGAATTTCTCTGTATTAATAACAGCACTTCTCCCTGGTGTTCTTCAAACTGTTGAAACATTTTTGACTTGTTTCTAGCAGACCCCAGCATTCCTCACCAAATTTGCATCAGTGCCAGACAAATATTTGCCAGATGCTTCTTGGAATCATTTTATCTTTACAGACTTTTACATTGATCCCACCTTTAACAATAAGTGCCTATGAACTGCACAATATTTGCTTTTTTCATTCTTCATATCTTTTTTTTACTGAACACCTGTTGTTTGCACTGAATTATCTGCAGTACTTATGGTCAGCCAACTGCCCTTTGACATTTATACTATACTGCCAGACAATAATGCTATAATTTTATACAGTGTATTCTTGTTAAAGAGATTTTCATAGTTATAATCTGGGTATTATTTTATACCCAGAAAATATGTTAGAAAATGAAAGCAGGGTAAGCATCTAAAATTCCAAACAATAGACATAGTTTCTGAGTGAGAACATGGTTGATGAGCCTCAGATATTATTGATTTACTTATTAAATTTATATGCTCCACTCCACTCTTGAAGAAGAATGAATGCTAGAGCTCTTATGGGACTGTGTATCTTAGATTGAATGTTCTCATTTTCTTCCAGATACATGCCATTCTTCTTTTTGATTTTTAAAGTCTTTTTATTGTAATAAGCTGCATAGTGTCATTATAAAGCTGGCCTATTACAATTTAGTGTAATTTTTTATTGTGTTTTGATTGCTTTCCATCATGGGCTGAAATCTAAGTCAATGAGTTTAGGATTGTTCTTTAAAGAGTTCATAATCTATAAAAAATAGGCTTTTACCTTTTGTGCTGGGAGGAAGATAGTTCCAAAGAACTGAAATAATTTCTGTGAGAAATAGCTCATAGTGCTATTGAAGAAAAAAATAACCTTGAAATTATGCCAGTAGTTAATTTTACAGCCATGAAGGACTTTTTAAGTAATCATGTTGGCCCGGTTTGAATATCCTGCACCTGGTCATGAAACAATAGTAGACAATAGCTCTGGAACTGTATATTGAAGTATGTTATAAATAACTTGCTTGCAAGCCAAATTGTGAGGATTAATGCATTTTCTCCATTAAAATCTCTCACAAAAAGTTTTCTGAGCAGAAATGTTTCAGAAAATGAAATAGTAGTTCACCACCCTTTAATAAAAGATAATGTTTTATTTCAAGTGTCAAGAGACAATAGGTGTTACTCTTAAACAGTTTTATATACAATTCAAAAATACCTTTAAATTCTTTCCTACTTTTGTGATTATTTTAGTGATGACAAATGGATAAAATATGTTATAGATAAGTAATAAACAAATACTCCGGCATAAATATTCTAGGCAAAATGTGCAGCTGTGCTGAAAATGTATACTATTTAAAAATAAAACCAACTATATGCTAAGAGAAGAGAAACTATGTGTAATTGTATGCATGTAGTAGATAGAATGAATGTTTTCTCCTGATGACCCCCTGCAGTGTAGATCGATCTTGTTTTCTGATTGTAATTCAGCTAATATTCTTTTTCAAACATATAACTTGTAATTTGCTGTTGTTATTTTCAAGTAATGTTTATTTATTGAGTGCTGTAACAGAGTTTCTGAAGGTTAGATCTCATCAGTTTCTTTTGATATATCTTAGATATAAGGAGATCATTTCAAGTGTCATATAGGCAGTGGTGAAATTCAGCCGGATCGCACCAGATCGCCCGAACCGGTAGTGGTGATTTGAAATTGCCCCCGTCCACCTGCCCCTGCCCTTATAGTTCCTTTTACGAGCTTCATTTTTTTTTGTTTCTTACCTTCATCAGCTGTTTGGTGTGTCTACGGAGCCTTCCTGATGATCCCGGCTGCCTCTGGTGCCTGTAAAAGAGGTTTAAAGAGCCACACTGCAGCATGTTTGGCGCGCATGCGCGCATACCGAGCCAGTAGCAAAACCAATCGGATTCTACCCCGGCATGTAGGGTATTTATTTTAGAAATAAAATATTTTGTTTCAAATATGAAACCATCTCCCTCCTAAAGTATGTGTAAGCAGTAATTTCTGGTGGTAGACGTCTACTTATTTAGACTATATTGAGGGATGAGAAAGCATTTACAGATATTATGAGGGGGTATTGCATTAACATATGCATATTCATAACACAATTGCTGTATGGCAAAAAAAAATTTTAGCTCCATTTCTTATACCACTCATGGTGAGTGCTTGCCACTCACGCACACTGTGAAAACATACAATAAAGTAATTTGACTTCAGTTTTAGCTACTATTGCTTTTTTAATACTTCTGAAGAAAATAGAAAATTCATCACGTAAAGATATGTAAAAATTAAAAAAACATCTTTGCCACATAATGTTATCAGGTTTTCGATGGAGATCCTGTTAATATCTACAGGCCATCTAAGTGAACAAAGAACACAAGAGTTCCCATCCAATGTATTTCCACCAAACACTAATCACCCCCTAATTTATGCCTTTGGGGGACTTGGCCTTCCTTCAAATAAAAGGGAGATCAACTAGAAGTTTTATCCTCTGAAATGAATGATACATGGCCACTTTAATACCAGCTTCTTTTTTCTGTTTCAGTGGAAAATATAACATAGAAGAGCAAGAGTCAAACATTATCATATATTGTGGAACTCACAATCATTCAGCCATATATTCCTATAACATTGTGACTTTTCTGAAGATTTTGTTTCAAGTAAGATGTCTTCCAGGATGCTTTGTATGACAAAATGGCAAGGCTCTCTTTCAGTGTAACGAACAATTAAATGTATACCTAAAGCACTGCCTACTGTACTTTGCTGAGTTGCAAGGATTATAAACATTTGCATAACGGCCTGATTCTACTCCTTGAAGATGCTCCTTCAGACCATCTTAGTTGTATGTGGTGCCATTAATTATTGCAGGGACAAAAAGCAAAGAACCCCATTGGCCAATTAGTGCACTAACCAATAGGAGAGTGCACAATACCCTTCATATAGTGATCTGCTCCAAACTACTGCAGATCTCAGAGCAACCAAATTATCTTTCCTTCAGTACATGCAAATAATAAATAAAATAAATTAAGAAATAGAATAAATAGATTACCTCTACTCCTCCTTCTAAACATAAAAGCAATTGTCATAAAGGGGGAGAGTATGAAACTACTATCCTCCTCCTGTATTTATATTCCCATCTGTAGTGCTGAAAGGATAGCTTGCTGGCAGTACTGCAACCAGGTTCTTTTCCCCCTAGCTGTAATTGTGGTTGCATCAATGGTGGCCTGGATGCACTGCTTCTAGCAAACCAATAGTGGTGATGAGTGTTTGGCCCTGCCCCTGCCCTATCCTCTCCTATATCCCCTTCTTTTTTTCTTTGTAGCTCAGCTGAATCGCGTGGAACAGCTGTTTTCCACCCCTCTGCAGCCTTCTTACTCACCCGGGCTGCTTCCAGTAAGTTCAATACTTGCAGTTTAGAAGCCGCACTGCAGCAAAGTGCATGTTCACTGAACCGGTAGTAAAACTGGTTGCATCCCACCACTGGGTTGCATGTTGCTGTGATGACCAGAATAGGGGGAAGGGAAAGTAAATTCTAAATAATCCCTTGATATATAGGCATTATGTCTTTGTCTCTGGGGAAGAAAGAGAGACATGGTCCTGGAATAAAAAAAAATCTATCCCATACCTCCCACAAAAAAATGGGGCAAGAAAAAGCTTCCTCCCATCCACAACGCAAACTCCTCCCCCCCCAAAAAAAACCCACTGGGGAAGCAATCTAGTCTTATATGTTTTATAACCAACAGGCCAGAGATAAGTAGGAAACGGAAAGATACTTGTCAGTTTCAATCTAGTTCCCTTTCCCTGGGCTCAGGATCATTTGTGACTCTGAAGAGGTCACAATCATTCCTGGCTATATTTCACAGTGGAATCAGTTAAGATGGTGCATGTTTGTCTGGTTTGTTTGTTTGTTTGTTTATATGATACAAATAGCATGAATGGAAGCACTTTGTATTTCTTAATCACTCCTATTGCAATCTCTACCTTGATCTTAACAACAAAAGCTGCATTTCCTGAGATATATGTTAAAAAGGTAAGGACATGCAAAGAAACAGAAACAGAGAATAGAAGCAGACTAGGGCTTGCAAGCAGATCTACAAAGGACTAATGAAGATTGATTTTGGTTAGAAATTAATGTATATTTGGGATTGCTGCTCCTAAAATGTTTTGAAAAGCTCAGGAAGATAGCCTTTAAACAAGCCCAATTAAAAAGGAGATTCATTGTCTTTTGAATTCATCTTTTGTAAACAGGAAGTACAACTTACCCATTAAATTACCCATTAAATAATGTACATTTCCTTCAGAACTTACCTCCAGTTTTAGTTTGAAAGGTATATTATATACACCCATTAATCCTTCATTTGAACTATATGTGGAGGACTATATTTTCCTGTGTCTGATGCACTCCATAATGGAAATAGGTCTGATGCACTCCATAATTGAAATAGGTTTATGATGTAAAGTTCGTACTAATATTAGGATAAAGCTTTGTGAAGTTGCTTTTCCCTATATTTAATTTAGAAGTAATCATTTTTAAAGATTACATAATAGGAGGAATTACATATAATTTAGCATAAAATGAAATACTTGATGCATTGGTTTTACCTTATAAGAAGAAAAAAAATCAGTAAAACTTTTGCATACATAGCATACTTTATTATATGATATAGTATCATATCTTCATGTCATACATGTCTCTGAGATAAATTATGTGTACATTGTTTCCATTCAAGTTGAAACTTGGGGAAGTAAATAGAATAGAACGGTGATGGCGAACCTATGGCATGTGTGCAAGAGGTGGCATGCAGAGCCCTCTCTGTGGGCATGTGCGCCGTCACCCCAGCTCAGCTCCACCACATTTCTCCGTGGTGTTTCTCAGCATCATTTGCAGGGAAACAGGATCCCCTGCAAACCATGAAACAGAAGAGCTGCCAGTGTTGGGATGCCCTGTCTCCCACCACCCAGCTGGTTTCTGGGTTTGTGGCATGCACGCCTTCTGGTTTGGGCACTCAGTCCCAAAAAGGTTAATCATCACTGCAATAGAATATATTTGCAAGCCTCCCAGAATTACCTTGAGCTAAGATGGTTGCCCTATATATTTTATAAATGAAAAAATAAAAATAGACAAGAAGAATTAAAGGCACATTGCTTTAACTTATTATTCTGAGATGTAAGTTGAAATATATACAGACACACCAATTTTGTTTGATATAAATGAAAAAAAGTTCTATTTCTATTGTATCCAACTCTGTGCACAGTATTGTGAAACTTCTCTATTAGCTTTCTTTTCTACCTCTGATCTTTTAGATCAGATCAGCTGTGCAGAAAGATGTAATAGAAAGAAGAATAGCTGTTTCAGTTGGGCACCACTGTATACAAGCCTTACCTAAATAATGGGAAAGGCAGGGTAGAATTTTCCAGTTGTTTCTGGAAAACTATCTAAGCTTGTACATCTGGCATAGGGGATTAAAATATGTAAAACATCATTAGTCATTCAGTAAACAATGTCCTTGAAAATGTAATGCAATAATATTTTACTTAGACTGCCATAACAGACTACGAAATATTCTGCATGCAGAAATCTGGAAAAAAATAGTCAGGAAAATAAAACAGTGATATATTGATAGGATTTACTTAGTACAGTAAGCCATGATATAATTTGCTTGCCTGTGCTTTTGTGTAGACCTAGACACATATTTATTCAATGAAGGATGAGTATATAGGCACATCTTAGTGCAGGTTAGCAGTTTCGATCAAAAGCTGGAACTTGTTCCCCGATCAGTTGTTCCTTTATATTATCTATTTAGAAAACATATATAGTTGCTCAACTTGCATGATCATTGGGCAATATAAGTCCCTTGCATGACTTTCACAAAATGGTTGATGTGTAGACATCTAAACAAACTGAAGTTAGTGCATTGTTTCTTTAACTGAAGAAAATGCTTGCTGGAATATTTATTCTTTTGCTTTCTTTTGTGGAATTATGTAATAGATCAGAGTTATACCTTTTGGTTTCCATTTTATACCATGAAATATACATTCTTCTGCTGTTATAGACTTTGTTTGGAGGTTTAGCATTGGGAACAGCTCAGTCGCTGTTATATGATCTGTAAACCACCTGGAATTCATATTTGGGGCAAGTGTTTTCAGATGCATGTCTCCACATATTTCTGACCTAATTCACAAAATACTCTTAGTGATATATAAAAATTTGACGGTTCTGAACTGCAATGTTGTGAGAAATTTTGCATTGTGGAATTTTCAGTAAATCATTTTATTAAATCATTCATTAAACCATTTTATTAAATCATTCATTAAACCATTTCATTAAATCGTGATTACACAAACTATAGGCTAGTACAATTTACTGGAATGTAATGTACTTTATGGGAATGTAATTTACTGGAATTGTAATCTTAGTAATTTTAGGAAGAGTCAGAAGACAAATTCAGTAGGCAGATACTGATTGGTGGCAAATAGCTTAGGATAGCAAGTGTCAGTAAGAATTGGACTGAAATAAAAATAATCCCAGTATCTAATGAATATTATGAATGGTATTATTCTATTATTCTAATTTAGTATGCTATTGCAGTTTAATATACTGTATTATTCTACTTTATCCTTCAATTTTAGTTCTGTTGTTTTTAATTGTTTCCCAGCACATCAACTACAGTCTGCTTTTCTTTATGATTTCCCTTGATAATTCAATTCTACAAAGATAGATTTATGTGTTTTTTTTAAATTACACACACACTGTGTTAAAAAGAAATGATTTGTGTTGCTGCATATCTGCTGGGTTAATTATGCAAGGAAATAATGAGATTTGAACTTAAAACTGACCTGAAAGGTTGCTAATATTTTTTTGGCAAGTGTGTGGACAGTATACAGACAACAAAAGACAGGGAAGAAGAAGCAGCATTAAAAAAAAACACTCTGTTCTACTGATCATATCTTCCAAATCATGGTGATATTGGGACCCTTTACAATAACACTCTCCTAGCTTTGTACTAATGCATGTATATTGTTTCACAGCAATTGGTTTTCCTAAAGCAGTTGGGAAGACTTTCAGAAAAGCAATTTGCCATTTTCAGATATTTTTGTTTGGTAACTTCAACCATTTAAAGCTTGCTTGGGCTGCTGCCAGTATGCTGAGCAAATGCTCCAAGGGTGAGGCTGAAACGGATTTTAAAAAAAAACAAAAACAGGAAAATTTAAATCATTTTCTTAATATGTACTTCCAAGTTTAGAACTGAAATTAAGTTTTTTCTTCCTACCTTGAATAATATTTTATTTCTTTAAAAAAAACCTTGTATTCCAGTCAAAGGGCTTTCTTATTAAAAACACATTTATTTTTAAAAGCCTATGTTCCACTATGCCCAGCGAGAAATTCAAGCAAAAGCTTTGGGGAATTATATTTGGTTCCTCATATTCTGCAGAGGGCAAGGGATTTATAATCTCAAAAATAAAAATATACCGAATTCATTAAAAGAAGAGAAATGTAAGTATTGTCAAGTACAGAACAAATTCAGACAACTAAACAATATAGAGGGGTGGGGAGATCCACCTTGGGTCCATAGAATAAATGATAAAAGAATGAGTAACAACTAGGTTTTCAGTTTGGGGGTTTGCTTAACTGCAGTTCAATTTGTCATTTGGTTTGAAAGACAGATTCAACAAACTAATACACAAAATATCTCTGAATTGAAACATGTATAAACAAACAGAGGAAGGATTTGAAAAGAGCAAATTAATAAATAAAAACTTTGAACTATGTACTATGTATGGTGCATTGATAAAAAGATATCCTATTTCTGATATACATGCTTTGCTTTACAGTAAAGAAAAATATGAAAGGATAGAGCTGATTACTTTCTTAGTCTTACAGGTAGTTTGATATTTAGTCATTTGTTTGAGAAGCAATGCCTGCACATAGGAGAAAGAAAGCATGTCCTTGAAGATTTTCTCCCCTCTCTGCCTCCTCCTCTATGCTGCGACAGCAGATACCCAAACTAAAAATGCTTGTCATAAGTCAGAATACTTTTGATCCCAGAATAGATGAGACTGAATGTGGCCTTCAGTATTCATAACATAAACAAAGTTATGATTATGTCATAGCAACAAGCCTGTGATTACACATAAAGTTTGATTGAGGACTCCAGGAGTGGAGAGCATCCCAAAATATCACAGGTACTTATGTCTTAGTGTGAATGCCCTAAATAATTTCAGAAATCAGAGAGGCCACTGATATTATAGTATATCATATGAGGCCTTCTCTGATTTGTTGTCAAATTAGATATTTCCTAGTTAGATGAAAACATTTAATGAAAAGGTCTTAGATCTTGACAACATAAATCATGTAGAGATGACAAATAATCAAGTTACTTGTTCATGTGTCTTCAAGAACCTCTTACACAATGTATAGTGACTGGGTGTGTATTATTATATGTCAAACAGCAATCTTTAAACTCATTGTCCATTTGCATAAACAACAGTATATTTTAGGTTGTATTGATTTCCACAAATAATTTTCAAATAATTTAATCTTATTTTGTTATTTGCTTTTATCATTAAAACATACATTGGCTTAACTCATCTATATAATTCAGCAAGATGGAATAATTGGGAAGTATATATGTGTTTAAGAAAGCAGCTGCTAAGATTTACAAGAAGTCCTTCGGTTATGACAGCAATTGGGACTGGGATTGCTATCACTAACTGATGCGATCATAAAGTGTGACATCACATGACAACATTGTTTATGGATAACAGACTGAGTAGTCCCAATAGCTGTTGTAACCTGAAGACATTTGGGTCTTTAAATTGAAAGCAGTAGGAATCCCTGGTAAAATGCATACAGGTCTTGCAGGGAGATGAGGGTACTGGAGAAGATGTCTGGGAAGGCTGGCAGAGACTGGAAATGGGCTTAGGAAGGTGCAGGCTATGTGTGAGGGTAGGAAGGCCAGAGGGTAGATGGTACAACATCCTGTGAACACAGGTAGATTGGGTTGCATGGTAAACACAGAATTTCCCACAAACTGAAATATTATTTGTATTCTTGGGCAACATTACTATACTTCATGCTTTCGCTTCTTTCCATATTTGTATACTTAATACCAAAATTATATTGTTATATTATTCTAGAATAGACTTATAAATAACACAGTGTAACACAATTTTTGTTTCTGAGTAATCAATATAATTTTCTAATTGGTTCTATCATAAAAACATGAAAAAACCTTACTTCCCTGCAAAAACATAGCTTTTGTGGTCAGGAGAACAAAAAGTTGAAATTTACGTACTGTAATTAAGGAAACGTACAAATTTTTGACTGTATCTTTATTTAAAGAAAAAAGAAACATTATAATTCAAATCAAAAGTATATTTTAACCAAATATCCACAAATTGATGACAGAGAAGCTAGAAATGTGTAATTTTGCGAGATTTGTGAGAGTATGTCATATCACTTTCATTAATAAGTCCCCAAATATAGTCCCCCATCATGTATTCATTTAGGTTCCCTGGTAGCGACGTTCAAAATGCTGCATGTCCTGATGAAAGCACTCTCCTTACTCCTCGGCCACAAAAGCCATGTTTCGGGGGTCTAATGCTGCATGTCCTGATGAAAGCGCTCTCCTTACTCCTCGGCCACAAAAGCCATGTTTCGGGGGTCTAACGACTATTTTCTACGTACTTGCTGCTCAATTAACCAGAAATCAATAATTTGAAACAGAATTTTTTTTGAAAAT
This sequence comes from Myanophis thanlyinensis, assembly GCA_017656035.1. Classification (NCBI taxonomy): domain Eukaryota; kingdom Metazoa; phylum Chordata; class Lepidosauria; order Squamata; family Homalopsidae; genus Myanophis; species Myanophis thanlyinensis. Next base: position 14,779 of record JAEANM010008774.1, read on the forward strand.
TTGTTACACAGTGTAATAGTCCACAGAAAAACGAAATTTCTAACAATCATTCCCTGGAGTTTTAGTGAAGAGGCAGGTTATTTGTTCAGTTCTGTTTGAGTACTCTGTTTTGGTGGCAGTCTGTTGTTAAACTCCATGGAATGACATTCAATTCTAGGGAACATGATTGGTGTCAAACCAGTGCTGGTATATTGATGAACAATTGTGCTGTATTTTTTGAGAGGTGTTGCTCTAACATTCAAAATTTTTTGTTAACTTAGGGAAGAGAGTGAGGAATGGATACTCTTAGAAGTATCTATTTTTATTATTTTTTTGGCTTTTAACAAAGAAGTAAATCTCTACAAGGATTATTAAAACTCTCTATACTTCTTAGAGATAATTTAATATAGTTCACCCACTGTTGTTTGGAATTTATTCTTGTGAAGATCTATCAGGCAGTCCCTGACCTATGACGATTTATTTAATGATGGCTCAAGTTATAACAGTCTTGGGAAACATAACTTATGACTTATACTCACACTTATGACCATTGCACCAGCCTTGTGATCATGTGATTGAAGTTCAGCCACTTGGCCATCAGCTTGCATTTACAACTGGTTGCAGTGTCCTCTGGTCACTTGATCGCTACTTGCAACTCATTATGTTGATTTCCAACAAAAAAGACTAATGAGGAAGATAGATTATGTTTAATGACTGTGTGATTTGCTTAACAGCCATGTGATGTACTTAAGGACCACAGGGATTTGCTTAAGACTGCCCTAAAATTTTGGTAAAATCGGTCCAACTTAACTTATGACCACAACAACTTAAGATGCTAATTCTGATTCCAATTGTGATTGAAAGTCAAGAACTACCTCTACAATATGGTGATAAAGAGTACCAGAAATCTCAAGGGAGTGTTCTCACAGACATTGATAGACATACTGAAATTATTTTTACACAGGAACATGTAGCAGATAAATTAGGGCTATATGTTTCCCTTGGGTTCCCTAACTCTTTCTGATGAACATTTAGTTAAATCTTCCCACGATTTGGGAGCTCTGCTGTAGTTGAAGCTACCATCACATGGTCCCTACCAAGACTTTCCATCCAAAGCAAGGTAGTGACACAGAAAGAATGCCATCACAAATTGTAGCATCCCCACAGCCTATTTCTTCTGCACTTCAAGAAGAGATTGGTTTGTATTGCTGCCTGCACATAGCATAATATGGCAGCATCATTTTAGGGCATTGGTTGGTTGATTTTCTATTTTTCTTTCTGTTCCCACCCAATGGGAAGACCAACCAACTGTTCTTCTTCAAATGTGCATAGGGTGGGGTTAGCTGGACAATTCTATGCCTTTTGTTGGAATGTGTTTTTTTATTTTTTTATTTTCTGTTTCCTCTGCTGGTTGTTGCTGATTTTCTGTCTTTTTTAAATTAGATAAAATTAATGGGAGATAACAAATACAAATATATGCTAGTCTATTTTTTCTAAATTATTTTGCGAAGACTCAAATTCATATATCAGTTATAAGCTTGCATTTTCATATCTCTTAAGCTTATCTGTTTTTTGTAGGAGAGCTCCCTTGCAAATATTACCTAGCAACAAACATAGTTTGGTTTTATTTGTGGTTGAAAAATAGATAGGAAAAGGCAAAATTTAAATATCAACGTTTAATATTCTTGTAGCTTTTACTTTATCTGATCTAGAGGAATGTCCTCAGTGAACTCAGGAAATAATCATTGTCTCAAATTGCCTTTAAAAACCTGAAGGTGGCAGATTGCCACAGGTGACTGGCCTTTTCTGGGTTTAGAAGCTAATTATGTCTAAATAAAATAAGATATTGTCTCACCACTGTTAGAAACGGAAAACCTAAGATGCATTTGATGTTTCTCAGAGAGCAATTGATACACTGATGCCAGTATATTAGACCAGGGGTGGGCAATTACAGCTCCTTCATGACTTGTGGACTTCAACTCCCAGAATTCTGGGAGTTGAAGTCCACGAGTCATGAAGGAGCCATAATT
>JAEANM010008775.1:0-12910 GCA_017656035.1 Myanophis thanlyinensis
GGTCGGTAATGGTCCGAATCTCAGGGGGGAGTTCATTCCAGAGGGAGGGTGCAGCCACAGAGAAGGCCCGAACCCTTGGAGTTATCATACCCCAGAGTCTACAACACCAAATCCAAAACCTGCTACGCGAAGGACACCCAGGAATCGTCCGGATGAAGGCACTTGCAAGAAGCTATGTCTGGTGGCCAGAGACAGACAATGACATCAAGAGTGGGTTAAACTCTGCCAGCCATGTCAAGCCTCCTGCCCCGCCCCACCGGCAGCTCCCCCCACTCAATGGGACTGCCCCAAAAAACCTTGGTCTCGGCTACACATTGACTTCACTGGACCGGTGCAGGACCACATACTCCTCCTAATCATCATGGATGCCTATTCCAAGTGGATAGAGGTCCAGAAGATGACCTGCCTGCCTGCAGCCTGTTGTTAGTTGATCAGAGCCTTTAATAAATAATTACTGGTTCATTGTTGGTCTGTCTCTTCTTATTCTACCCACCACATTACAGCACCTTTGTGGCAGAGAGCTACTGCAAGATGCAAAATCAGCCTGCAAAGAATCCATGTGTAAATGTGTTGTTTAAAGTCTGCAACCATCTGGTTCATGGGATGAGGGCTTAAATAAGGTCTGGGGAAGTTTTGAAGTTGGTGTGAATGCTCAGCTACATAAAGCAGTCTTATATAGACTCATTATTTTAGTCAGGTTCATAATTCATTTTCATCCAACCAGATGGTGCCCAGTGCTTATTAATTACCTCAGTGGTTTTACATTTATTGGGCAAAGCATTTGTAGATAGAAGCAAGTGGATTGAAAATCCAGATTTTATTTCCATGTGCAAGAAATCCTGCTTGTAACTGATCCAATTTGGCACGCACATCACTCAGTCATGGACTGCACACTTTCATAGCCCAACTGTCTTATCAGATCATGATTTTTAGCAAGGTCTGTAGAGAATAGGAAGAAGGACTCCTTTGACTTGTACACGTGCTCTACCTGTGAAAGTTGGCAGGACTAGGAAAATAATAATTTAGACAGAAACAATCACAGATAACAAGGAGGTTTAATCAGTCCTGCTGGGAAAAAAAACCCAGGAAGAAGAGACCAATGGAACAGTTTGCCTTAAGAAGTTGTCGGTGCTCCATCACTGGAAGCTTTCAAAAAGAGCCTGGGCAGCCATTTGTTTGGAATAATATATGGTCTCCTGCTCAAGCAGGATATTGGACTAAAAGATCTCCAAGATCCCTTCCAACTCTATTATTCTATGTTCTAGATTCAAAATATTCCAACAGACTCTGCTTCAATTAACTCACTAATAAATTAGAGATGGAGATCCTTATCATTTTGAAAAGTGTGTACTTTAATCCTAACATGAGTACCAGCTCATTATGGAATCTGGACAATTTTGACACCACCCTCCAAAATTGTCAAATTCAGCCCTGAGCGCCCACCACCACCACCAAATTTTACCAATCCCTGAGTTAAATTCCTAAACAATCATAAGGAAACTAAATTCTAGAAAAAGTGCCCACTATTGGCTTTTTCCCTATTTGAATGTTAATTGCTACTCTGCATAAGATTATTGCACATTTCAGACAAATCTAGATCCTTTTGATGTGGTGATATAGGAGTGGTCTTTTTTCCAGTGAATTCCAGTTCTTAGATTTGTCAGCTAATGAAATTCTTCTCCATTCCCCTTTTCTCATTAAAGGAGAAAGACAAGAACCTGCTTCTCAAGCAAAATCAAGCAACTGAAGGAAGCCCAGCTTTCCCTTTGCAATTTAACAACCAGGACTTTGTTAAACTGCAAAGCCGCTGCCTACATGAAGGCCGACATTTTGAAGATGATACATTTCCAGCAAATAGTCATTCCATTGGACTTAATTTGTTGACACAAGAGAAACTGAGAAAAGTACAGTGGTTCAGACCAAAAGTGAGTAGTAATAAAACTTGTGTCCTTGGGGTATCTGTATATGTTTATAGTATAGTATATATGGAAATTATTTGCTTGGCATAACATCCATGTCTAGCTTCTTGTTGTACAGAAAATACAGATGATAAAGTACCTTCACAACCCAAACTAAATCCAATCAACCTCTGCTCTACCTTAGAATATGTCTTCTTGTCTTCTCTCTTATAACAGGTGCAAATTCTGCTGTCTTTTTCCTGCCAGTTGCTCATTGAATTAAGGCCAAAATGCTTTATTTGATGTCAGTCTTCCAAGGGAAAAGCTTAGTTCCCCATTTTTTTAGCCCATGGAACAGAATTAGAAAGACAAATTAAATTCTGTAGAGTATTTCTCTAATACAACAATTAGCAGCTTGATACTTACTAAATATTTTGGATTAATTTATCATTGGCTATGTTGCCTGGGACGGTTAGGAACTGCATTCCTTACTTTCTGAGCAATCTAATTTATCCGAACCTGTTTTTCAATAGCCAGACTACTTTCACTTGAATCCAACTTCACCTCAGTAATAAATTACCCAGTTAAATATCCAAGTCTGAACTGCTCCTATGACCTTCTCTGAATAGCCTATAGGTCATCTACATGTATCTCAACTGTTGTCTTCAGTTCTCCATCCAGGCATCCATCTAACCATCCATGTATCCGGGGATCCATCCAGACATCCATCCACCCATTCCTAAGCACATTGGAATTTAAAATAATTAGAAAGTCAGCAGATCTGAAGGACCAGGTTGAGGACAGATCTTCTTGAAGAAAATCATTCAATCATTTGGTCATTAAAAGTTAATATCCCCTTAATGACACAACTTCATCATAAAGTCAGCCAATATATTTGAAATGGACCATGTTAGTATAAGTAAAGCTTTGTAGTTTCTGGACCACAAATGTTTTGGTTGGAGTAGCAGCAGGTATTAGATGGTAACATTAAAAAAAATCCTGGGAAAAAAATTAGTTAAAAAACAACCTTTATTTGGAAAATTCAACGGATTTGGAATATACTGTATCTAGATTACTTTTGTGCTAGACATCTCTAGGAGGTTCTTGATTTTTCCCTACATGTCATCAAAATTTGGCAAAGGCATTTTCTAGCTTGACACAACAGCTATATTACTGCAGTTAAAATAATTCTTGACACAGCACTAGAAATTTCTGGACGTTGAAAGGTATGATAATTAGTTTCAAATAAATAATAGCCACTTTTTAAAAAGGAACATTAAATTGTTCAACTGTAGCCTGTGTTCTAAGAGTTAGGCTGCACACATCTGTACACACATAGAATTAGGAGAAAGTCACATTGAACGTATGCCTGAGTATACATGGTGTGGATAAGGAAGTGCAACAGGATACAACTATCTTGTTACACTTCCTTATTAGTATGAAATATCTCATTCATCTCCCATCACAGCATTTCCCTTTTCCTCTTTCTTAAAACTAATAAAGTTTATAAGAGTCCTTTTCCTGGGTTTATAAATAAAAACAAATGGTGAAGCTCAGTTGCAGAACAGAAGGTGTTTTGCATTTAAAAGGCATTGTATGTGATTCTACACAAAGTAGTAGAATCTCAATGTTAATTTTAATTGAAAGCTCCAATGAGCAATTATCTCAATCCACATTCATTGAAAGATCCATTTTGCACAATGGTCATGTTGTTTCTCAAATGTTTTTTCTTTGTTTTTCCACCTCAAGATTAGTTTTTGAAAAGTGACGGTAAAGAAAGAAGGGTACCTTAGTCTAAGAAGTCTTTGCTTGTTTTGCATTTTTGGAGTCATGCCATATCTGGTTATTTAAGTGACAGATAACATTTTTTTTAAATACTGTCACTCTTCCAGATCCAACATGGCAGCTGAAAAGTAAAGTAGGTTTCAGTTTTATCTCATGCATTGACAAGAGAATTGCAATTACATTCAGAGCCTGGAATCTTTGGAGCACAAAGCAGAAAGAACACAGCTTGATTTGCAGATGCCAGGCAGTGCTGACAGCTTGGAGCAGCTTGTTTTGATTTGTAAAGTGAGCTGATTTAACAACAGGAATCCCCAAAGGGAGCAGGATTGGAACACAGAACTATCATTCCTGACACAGCCTGAGTTCCCCACCCCACAGTCATAGGTGTAAAGCAGTGGGCTTTATTATATTTAAAAAGATAATATTAACTTCAAATTGAGCTAATATCTGCATTCCAGACAGTTTTCTTGAAAAAGGTATGGTACAGCTTTCTCCCAGGATGTTTTTCAATGTTGCCATGTTGCCATCTAGCCAAATGCCTTGGAATTTTTTGATGGTTCCCAGCCAAAAACTGACCAAGGCCAAATCTTTACTTATGAGTTCTGTCATATGTCTATGGAGATTCTCAGTCATCCAAGTCATGGTTGTCCCAAAAATAATTCTTCAAAAGGCAACTAGACTTTGTTTATCCTTGAAGATGTTTCACTTCTCACCCAAGAAGCATCTTGTATGAGAAGTGAAATGCCTTCATGGAAAAACAAACAGAATTGAATTGAATTGAATTCTTTATTGGCCAAGTGTGATCGGACACACAAGGGATTTGTCTTTGGTGCATATGCTCTCAGCGTACATAAAAAGAAAAGGTACATTCGTCAAGAATCATAAGATACAACACTTAATGATAGTCATAGGGTACAAATAAGCAATCAAATCATACTAGGAAACAATAATCAATATAAATTGTAAGGATACAAACAACAAAGTTAGAGTCATAACTGGGAACAATGAGAAGAATAATAGTAGACTTAGTAAACAGTTTGACAGTGTTGAGGGAATTATTTGTTTAGCAGAGTGAGGGCGTTCAGAAAAAAACTGTTTTTGTGCATAATTGTTCTGCTATGCAGTGCTCTATACCATTGTTTTGAGGGTAGGAGTTGAAACAATTTATGTCCAGGATGTGAGTGGTCTGTAAATATTTTTACAGCCCTCTTTTTGACGTGCAGTATACAGGTCCTCAATGGAAGGCAGGTTTTTCTGCAGTTCTCTTAAGTCTGTGTCTGTCCTGTCAGGTTGCAGAACCAAACCAGACCATTGTAGAGGTGCAGATGACAGACTCAATAATTCCTCTGTAGAACTGTATCAGCAGCTCCTTGGACAGTTTGAGCTTTCTGAGTTGGTGCCAAGTCATTGCCTTTTGAACCAATTCAGCCATTGTTTGCAGGGGCTGCCACTTGCCAAAGTAAAATGATTTAAAATTAAAATTCTTACAAAAACAATAATCATTTGTTTCAATTCTTCCAAAAGGCAACACATTCAGAAATTCATTGGGATGTACTCACAGTAAACATGCATTGTGATGTTCTTGGGGTTCTCTGAGTTGATCTACAGGCAAGAAGCATAGACAAGTAAAGTTGGGGTTTTAGGGTGTGTGTGATAGCTTGTTTTAGCAGCCTTGATTGGAATTTCTTGTTATTTTTGTATTAGTTAATAGGTGTGGGACGAGAATGGAGGTGTTTGGGTCTTTTATTTCTTTCCTTGAACTTTGGTTACTTTCTTTCCATTAGAAACTGAAACCACTAAAATGCAGGAGAACTCCTAGAGGCATGGCCGTGGCACTCTGATGAATCAGGCATAAACAGAAACAACCATGCATAAACTATTCAAGAAGGAAGCGATCTAAGGTGGAGAAAAAAGCAAATAGATTTAAATAGATCCTCCCTCATTGCACTAGTGAAACATTTAAAAAAAATAGACAATGTTCCACCTAAAAGCAAAGAGCAAAGAAACAATGTCCAGGTCATGGCTGGTAAGGCAAGCTACCAAACTAAACAGCCAGAAAACTCCAAGCTTAAAGAATACCAAGAACTGAACAACTCAGCCTTGAGCTATATAAACTCTCCACAATGGCAGATACGTGACACTAATTTGCCCATAATCAAAACCACACAATCCTGTATGTTATGCTTAAAATTAAAGCATACTATCTTTTGAAAATCTAGAATATCTTGATGTAGAAATTCAATACTAGTTTACACTTCCGTCCAATAGGTAAAAATCTGGTGGTTCATTATTTTGCACTTTAATTATAATGGATAGTAATTAACACTGATCAGATAGCCAATTTACTGATGAGAGAAAAAAGATTTCCTTGAATCAAACCAAATTCCTGATAACCGTGCAGTTTTCTTAGACACAATATAGAAAAGTTTATCAGGGCTTCTTCCAGGATGGTTTTTCAGTTTCCCATCTAGCCTACAATTCTGATATTCTCCAATCATTTACCATTCAAGAATTTACCTGGCCTGACCTTGCTCAGCTGCCTTACAAGATCACCCAGCTGCTACACCCTGCTGAGACATCTTTGATATGCATGCACAATTCATTTCACCTTTTAAACATCCTTATGGCATGGCTAAGTAAATTCCAATCCATGCAGTTATTGCTACTGGTTTAAGACCAGTCTTAGTGCCCTCCAGGAGTGTTGGATTATAACTCCTAGAATCCTCAAGCAAAATGGCCAAAGGCTAGAGAAAATTACTGCTTCCTTTTTAGTATCAGTGGATACTTAAGAAAGCTTTCCTTTCATGTTAGTCTCTTCTGGGCCTTTGGCCATTTGAAGAATTTGGAAACATAGGCGTGAAAGAGAAACAGGGGTTGCTAATCTTTTTGCCAACTCTGGCAGCTTGATTGGCAGACGTTAGCAGTAAACTAGCTGGATTTTATGCCAGCTAAATTAACTCTTAATTTATTTTAAACCTGAAAAAATCACATAAAATACTGGATGGGGATTTCTATAAATGTGTATTAAAATATAATAGTCTTCTAGCTAAATTAAGCTAAATGGTATTATTGATTTTTATTTCATCTATTTTTAGAAACATTTTAAGTGGCCCTGCCCTTTAATCAGGGTAATCCCTCTATGGTGTACTGAACCTGATATCAAAATCTTCCATCAATTAGCTTCCCCATTTGAACCTCAACTATTCATATGTTTTATTCCTCTGTTCTGAACTTTCACAACTGGGTTTCAGTCTGAGGGTCAGAAGCTAGATGCCCCTTTGATAACTTTCTGTTAACTGTTTGCTTTGAATTGATCTTTCATGGCATTGTTTTTAAAAAGTGTCTAATAATATTAGGTTTTAAAAGTGTTTTCACATGTTGTAAGCTGCCCAAAGTTGCATTTGTGAGATGAGTGGCCATAAAAACAGAAAGAATTAATAAATAAAATAGGTAGAATTTTTCTTCCTTTGCAATAGCTGTTGTTTTTAAATAATAGAGTGTTATTTTTAAAAAGTGTGTATTAATATTGGTTGTAAAAGTGTTTTAACATGTTGTAAGCTGCCCTGAGTTGCATTTTTGAAATGAGTGGCCATAAAAATAAAGGAATGAATAATAAAATGGGTACGGTTTTTCTTCTTTTGCAATAGCTTATGGATGATGGCTTGTCAGAGAAAAGGAAGAAGGAATATGCTTTTTATGTCTCTTTCATAATATCTTATACAAAAATATCCTTCATAAGCAATATCCATATCAACTTACTTCAGGTTTCTCAACTGTCTAAATTGCTCTCTCTTTCTCCTCCTTTTCCAGTCCACTACAGTAGCATAATCTAGGAAAATAAAGCTTAATGTACTACCCACCATAGAAAAGGTTAATAAAATCACAAGGGATTTTCTGACAAGTTTTCTAAAGAAGACTGAATTCTGCCCTGAGACAATAAAACTGACCTCAGGGTAATGAGTCATCCCCTTTTTTGAAAAAATCTCCTGCTGGAGAAACTGGATTGGTGCAAATACTAACATCACAGGCTGTTGCTTCTTCTTCTCAGCCATCAATTACAATTCAAAATCCGCACCAAATTTATTCAGATAAATAAATAGTGACATGACTTTAACGAAGGAATCACAGTCAGGAAATGTTACTCAACTTCTTCTTGAGCTGAGGGAATGCAATTTTTTACTTTGGGATATTGAGTATGTAGCCAAAAATGTCCAGTAATGCTCTTAAAAAAAGCACATCAAATTTTATTACATACAACAAAAGAGAAATATATTTTAATAGTTAGGAGTCCAGGTTCCTAATTCTATTGATTGATGGTGATGGAGATGAATTCATGCTTGGAGATACACATAGCTTTATGTACTGAGGGATATGATTTTCTGGATTGCAGTTCAGAAAAGATGTAGGACCAGGACAAACATTGGATGGAGCAAGGGGGAAATGTTTAAAATGTGCATATTTATATTTCTACTTCATTAATTAAACATAGTTATAATGAGTATTTTCCATGTGTTTAAAATTATTCCCCATATCAAAAATTAACACCCCCCAAAAAATAAATAACCTGAAACAGAGGATTATTGAATTGATATCACAAAGGGGCTTTTTCAAGAGGCAACTGGACTTTCTGGTTTTTCTCTGAAGATATTTTACTTCTCATTCAAGAAGCTTCATCCAAAACATCTTCAAAGAACAACCAGAAAGTCCAGCTGACTCTTGAAAAAGCACTTTGGGACAACCATGACCTGGATGACTAAGAATCTCCATAGACAAATTGAATTGATAGTTACTCAGTCTTGCTAGTCTTGCTTGAATCTAAATCTGTTCCTCCCCATACAAACTTTATCTAACTCCAGACAATAACACAGAAGCTCAATCATGCAGTTGGCCTGGGACTGAGATATGAAATTATGTAATTGTACACATTGATGATACCTGACCCCATGCTGTCATATTCAATGGTCTAATTTAGAGGCTAAGCAGAAGAAATAAAAGTGTTGATTATTGAAGAACCCCATAAAACAAGATCCTAAGGTGCATTTTCTCCTCTTTGTTAATCCTAATTAAACTGATCACAAAGAATGGAAAACCATACTAGCATTTAAACACAGTGCAGAAAATTACAATGACAGATGGCACTGATAGTTATTAAGGTTATTAAGGGATAAAGATGGATCAGGGGAATAGGGTCACAAGCCAGACATCCACTAGCATAATCAATGGCACCCTCAGTACCTGACTGAAAAGGTCCAGATAAGCTACTCCCACCAGAAACCACCATCAGCTCCACAAACTTATCCCAAAAGGGAAGGTTGAGGATTAATTGTAAATTATCTAACACTATTGGGTACAGTAATATTTATTAATAAGGAGTCATACAACTATTTTTTTTCTGAACAGATGGAACTTCATTAAAGAATGAATTTACCATTGCTTAGACACAACCACGTTGCCTTCCCCAAAACACCCAAAAAAGGGGGCATGGATCTAATGTGCAAATACTCACATTGGCTGCCTATACTATTATTCCCTTGTGATTCATAGGTTCAAATACTTTCCAGATGGCCGAGCAGGACCTTACCTCAGAAATCTAAGCAGGACCTGACTGGGTGGAATACAACTCAAAATCTTTCCTTTAAATTAGATCAATATAAACTTGTGTAGCTTTCCAAGGATGGTGGGAGTGGGAATATTACCCCAAGGAGTCCCTGACAGTTAATTAAATTGACTAGGAAAGATGTGAAAGAGTAATCACTGAGGTTTTTGCAGATATCTGTTTTTTTTAAGAAATAAAAAGCAGTGAGACTAACAACGGATGTCTAGATAAATAATTTCTTGCCGTAGGTAACAAGGCTCAGCTGGATAACTCCAGCAGTTTCTTTCAAGTCCAGTAAACAAAGTTGCTAAAACACACTGAGTGCTCCTTTTTTGATGTAATGCAATATCTTCAAATGGAATGAAGTATATTCTAAATCTCTCTCTTCTAGTATAATTCATTAAACTGGATTATATATTGGTAGAAGAAGTTGGAAGTTTTTGTAGCAAGAAACATATCTTTTCTAAAGTATTTTTTTGGTGTATACATCTCACTGGCAGCTATAGTTTCCAAATGCATGTCTAGTTTCAAAGCAGCAACAGATGATGAGAGTATGTATATACCATTCTAGAACTTAGGTCTTCAGATTTTTCAAGATGAACATGTACTGTAGGTACAGTATAAAAATCACTTCCAAATGAATATGTCTTCTAGTTCCCCAAGTCTTGTAACCAGGACCCACAGGACTTCTCTTTTTTATTTATATTGAAGTGCTGCCAGTAGCTAGGAAAAATAATTATTTAAATTACTGCTACTGATAATAATAATAATTCATTAAATAATTTGTTAATTAAGAATGAATGGATATTGTTTTTCACTTTCCCTCGAAGGCACTGGTCAGAAATCCATGTTTATTCGTGGATGGAATAAGCCGATTTGATATTCTTCAAGGACAAAAAATAGGTAAGGCATTGAATATTTAAATAATAAGAGTATGGATTTGGAAATACACCTGGTTGCCTGATTCTATTCTTTCTTCATTAAAAGTTTTCAGTGGATCTGGTAATATGTATGGCTAATATATTGTCCTAATGGTCAAAGCTATTCCTAGGAGAAATAGGACATAAAACAATAGTGCCATAGAAGAATTTGTGTTGGGAAATTACCAGCTAGGCAAGGAGGAGGGATCAAATGGGGAATTAGCCTTAAGTTGTTCAACAGCTGCAAGAGACCTAGGATTGATTATTTTATGGTCCTCTTCTAGCCCACCTTACTTGTGTTTTGATACCTGTCTTTTGAACAGGACTGTATTGACTATTGTCTGACAGGATGTTAAGTGGAAGAGAACAGAGTTTGGTCCAGGAAGCAATCTCACCAAAGTTAAGCTGTCTGAAGCCTACTGATTTCAGAGGGAGATTTAAGCATACATTTAATTTTATGCTCTGAATTTTATCTATCAGCTTTGTAATAAATACAAAACAGCAGAAAACAAGTGCCAGTGTTTGATAAGTGAAAAGAAAAGCTGATGGAGTATTAACTGGTAGGGGAGAAAGCATAGTTCCAAATAGGAAACTGATGGTGTGTGACGGATGTGTTTTGGAAAAAAAAGAAAATTAAGGTTTGATTAGGAGAGGTTTAAAGAGAAGAAAGATGGTTTGGCTGATAAAGCAAGACAGTGCAAAGAAGCAAGGCAAATGACAAGTGAAGAAAAAATGAATAGGATATGGGTGAAAGAAAACGTGTTAAGAACAGGCTTATGTAGAGATGGCGGCAATGGGTTGGGATAAGGGAATAAAGTTACCACAATATAGTAATGAACCTGAGAAGAGAATACATAGAAACACAACATATGTGCACACATAAAACCCAAGAATACACTAAAGTAGAAGCTTGTCTACCTCAAGGATAAAACACCCAAACACAAACTGAGCAACATGGTATGTATAGTACAATGCAGTGAGCAGATCTGTACATTGGGAGAAACAAAACAAAACAGAACAACCACTTCATAAAAACCTGGCACAACACAATAAAACAAACCCATCAGGATAAGATTCAACAGTCCATCTGCATTTAAAGGACAAAGGCCACTCTTTTAAAGAGAGCAAAGTCCACATTTTAGGTAGAGAGGACTGTTGGTTTGAAAGAGGGATCAAAGAGGCTACCTATGTCAAAATTGAAGAGCCCTCTTTCAACAGAGGGAGTGGGATATGACATCATCTATCTCCAGTCTACAACTCAGTCCTTTCAACAGTTCCAAGAAGGCTCAACATCCATTTGCACTACTCAGGTGACCCTGTCGACACAGATAAACCTCAAGGTGGCCTCAATGACCTTGTAAAAGAATGCAAATGATCAGCGGTCTGCAAGGAATATAAATCCTTCTATTCTCTATTATCTGATCAGAGCTTCTTTGATGAGAAGCGAAATGTGTTCAAAGGAAAACCAGAAAACCCAGTTGCCTCTTGAAAAAGCACCTTTGGGATGATAGAAACCAGTGCTGAATCTGTGCAGAAACAGGAAAGGTGGTGGAAAAGACACCCAAAGAACTTATCCTAAATAACTGCAGGGGATTCAAATTATTGTTTTATTCGCTAGATCCAATGCTTTAAGGAGATGGAGGCGGCAAAGAGACCTGATGCAAAGTTACTGTATGTTGTTTATACACATGCAGTATAGTTACACACACATACTATGTACGACATGTGCAACAATGCAACAGGCAATGATATAGATCAATGACAAGGTTTCCCAACCTTGGCAACTTTTAGATATATGGACCTCAGCTCCCAGAGATTAACCCTCAGAAGTGGTCCAGACAAGAAGCATCAATCATGAATATTAACACTATCTTTATTGCAAGATACTGGTAACAACATAAGGTCTAAAAGTGCATCTCCTCTCCACCCCATTCACATCAATTTTCAGTCCAAGAAAGCTGGCTGGCTGGGGGATTCTGGAAACTGAATTCCACATATTTTAAATTTGCTAAGGATGAGAAATCTTAAAGTTGGTTCTTTGGTAAGGAAGGTCAGATACAAATTTCCTGAGGACTCCATAAATTCAGAGTATGAAGATGCTTCAAAAGATGATTTGTATGCATTGTTTTAGTTCATTGGAGAATATACATTATACATGATAAGGATACACCAGACATTCAGTTATTCTTGGAGTGTCTGGTCTCCTAAGACATGAGCCTTTCTCCAGTCAAGGAAGGAGGCCCTGGAAATCTCAGTAATCTCTAGATATGTAATAAGGTCCTCACATTAGAAGACTAACTGGTATCTTAACAATATTATCTCATATATCATAACATACAATGCATATGTAGCACATTATGTATCTAAATATATTTGAAAAAGCTAAATATATAGCATGTCCATTTCAAACTAAAAGCATTTCAAGTGGCAAACTAAGTAATAATGCCTTCCACAAAATGAAGAGATCATGTACTCAGAGTGACAAACGACACCCTTCTTCCAGTAGACCAAGGATAGAGTAAATGAAAAACAAACAACAGCAAAGGAAACAAGAAAATTGTCTTCATGAAAGATGAGCTGGGTATGCAAGGCATATTAGCAGCTGAAGTGGAAAAGAAAAAGAAAAAAGTACGTATATGTGGCAAACAAAAAAAGTGGAAGGAACAACAGTGTGGATCCTAGAGGAAATGAGAATTCAAAGTGCCTCCCTA
>JAEANM010008776.1:0-16784 GCA_017656035.1 Myanophis thanlyinensis
GCATTTCACTGCATATCGTACCATGTATGACTGTGTATGTGACCAATAAATTTGAAATTGAAATTGAAATTGAATTGAAATTGAATTTGTTCATTGTTTGGACATCCATTATTCTGAATTACCAAATGACTGGAAGAAAAGTAATATTATCCCTATGATTTGAACGAGCAAAAAGGAGGGCCCCGTGTAGTCAGTCTGATATCAATACCTGGAAAGGTTCTAGAACAAATCATATGTCAGTATGTATCTACTATAGATAGCAATGTAGCAATTACTATAAATCAGCATAGATTTATCTAGATTAAATATCATCAAGTTAATCTTATTTTTTTAATTAGCAATTTTTTAAATTACAAACTCCTTAGTAGTTTGTGGGAGTGTTAGGGATACAATATTCTACAATTTCAACGAAGTATTTGACAAAAATTCCATGGCATATTACTTACAAAACTAGTTATATAAAGTCTGGGTGATGTATTAGTTGGATCCACAGCGGGCTTGAAAACTACAGTATATTCTAAGTTCTTGTATCCAGAACATATTTAAATAATTTAAGTTGTTGTGGGAATACAAAAGGGGTTAAATTAATCCAGAATAGATTGAATTATGCTATGATTAAAGATTTTACCAAACATACTCTGTTGACTGACTTTGTATATCTAGTCTTCCAAGAAAAAAAAAGTTAGAAAGAAAGAGTAGCAGGCTTCTCCATTACAGTGTTCACTGTCAATTTGTCTTATTTCTCTAGAATTTGGGGAGAAAGCAAAATAATAAAGATGTTCAAAATTCATTAGTTTTAGAATATAATGGAAAATGTGACAGAGAAATGAGGAGTGTTCCCTATCTTTCCTATACTTAAAACTCCTTGCTTCTTTAGGGAGATAGTTTGGCAGATTCCAAAAGTAAATAATCTGACATAAAAGTAGATTAGAATATCCCAGTTTTGATATTCTGGATCAAACAGCAGGTTTTGTATATGCCTATAAAATTATCTACATGGACTGAAAATAAGTTTAGAAGACTGGGTTTTGTTTTGTTTTGTTGTTGTTGTTGTGAGGAATCACAATTGGTAAGAATGTTCATTTATAAGAGGACCAATACTAGTCAATAGAATTAATGCATGTTTTGTCAAGTTCAATATAGTATTCCAGTAATACAATACTATATCATTACAAAATAAATGAAGGGAATATTATTTCAGCCTCTGAGCAGGTTATATGATAATCACTTATGGATGTACAAAGAATAATTAGATTTTCAGACTTTAGTTCTGGAATCCTCATTTCTAATTTAAGATTTAACACTTTTATCTCAGAATCAGAAGTGTAAACTGTAACTTTGAAAACAGAATTTCATTAACATGGTTATATTTTAGATTCATTAAAACAAGTTAATGCAAGAAATATTTTTCCATGACATAATTATACAAGTACAAAAATACCTAAATAAATAGCTTGCTTATTTTATCATTTCATGTATGGTATGGAAGAAAAGTTTCTTTTCTTAGCTGTCTGAAAGCCAGCCTCAAAAGACCCAATGGATTTAGTATGTCTATAAGTCACATTAATTTCTTTCTGCTCTTTTAATACCTTGAGGTACTTGTTCTACTTTCAAGAAAATTGCCCCTACCCAATCAATACAAGTATAAACAGAGAATATGAATCTTTCAGAATCGATGGTGCATATAATTACATGAGTGATGGCTGAAAAGTTTGGTCAGGGAAAACAATACAGATGAACTCAAAATCTTTACAAACTAGAAGAAAAACATGCACACTTACCTATGCTTTTTATATTTATGAGGCAATATCAAGGTTAGATATTATATAGATAGATTAAAAATGAAGTTTAATCCATTTCTACAAGCTCAAAGAAATTTTTGATGGGCAAAATATTAATTTGATACAAAATGAGTATATGTGAATCCCCCTGGGTGATTGTTCACATTTTATTATGAGGTTTCAACTACCAATCTTTAAGAGACATTGGTGGCAAGTGATATAGCTTGAAAATAACTCAGTGTGGAAACCGTGGATTTGATATAATTGCAGTCTTTGATAAGACATTTCTTTGACAAATCTCCAGTAAAGTTTCTCAGATGCTTTATCAAAGAGACAGCTCAATGAAATATTGAATTTGTGCAGTGACCATCAGCTTCAGATGTTTCAGAAAGTGCCAATAAGTAACTTTAAAAAACCCTTGGCATTTATTTCTACTGCCTGATCTTCTAGTATGATGGCTGAAGTGGAATATACAAACTGTTCACATTCTCCCATACACTTTCTGATTTGAACATTAAAGTAGAAATGCAAAAGGTGAAACATAATAACCTCCTTTGCTGATGCCTCTTGCAATGCCTGAAGCCATGTGTCTGATCTTGGTGTCACCAACTCTTAGGTGCTTTCTGACATAATTTAATTCCTCTCCTCTCCTCATCAACCTATTTAAGCTGCTCAGAAGAGATTCACAATATCAGGATAGTTTTAAGAATAGCAATGTTTCAATGTTTCTAGTATAAATTTACTCATCCAGATATTCATTTACTCTACGCAAGATATTTTGGATCAGCAAATTTACCAATAATCCAGACAGCAATCTAGGATATCACAAGCATGCTTTTTAAAGTTATTCTAAATTCTAGAAATATGCAATGTTTTGGAAAAAAAAAAGATTATTTGAAACAAATATTGGTACACATATAACTATCAGTAACTCTTAAATCAAATGCACCTTTTCTAAGGATTGTACACTAGACACCTTTGTAAGTCACATATACTTTAGAGAATTGCCAGTAGGTGCTATCTGAGTGCCACTCATTCCAAGGCACTTTTCTGCCTTGAATCCAAAGAATTGCATACTGTAACTATTAAATTTTGTCTGGATCAATGTACTGTTTTATGTTATATCAATATTTTTGCATTTTTTTAATGTTCAGGAAAACCACATTCATTGTTCACTTATTTATTCATCTCAACTTTCTTTAATATGCTGAAATGAATGAACCACAAATAATTTTGTATTCAGTTTTCCCTGATGTATATATTTTAAAACATCATGGCCTTAATATATTCTTCTTTGTGAAAACATTGAGCTAAACATAACAGATGCTAGCAGATTTTGTTCACTGCTGCATGTCTGTGCTATAAAGAATTGCTTTTATTAAATTGTCCTATCCTGCTCTATTGAAATCATTTGTGAATGTCTTTTACATCAGAATACAAATAAATGCTCAATCCGTAAAGCAATGTTTATTCTGACTACCCAAAAAAGTAAATCTCACAATTGGAAAATGAAAGGGAAAGCAGAATTCAATTAGATACAGATAATCCATGGCAATTGCATGGTGAGGACGATTACTATCCTAGGATCTCATCAAGATAGCATAACTGAGAAACAATATTTTGACTACCTCATCAAAATATTTTTTATTAGGTCTACATAAATAAAGATCTGCCATTTTAAGAGCTATTGTTTTTCTCATTTTGATCTTTGTGTTCATGACAAACAAGAAGACAATGACACACTTCTTCCTTGCCCACTTTGGTGCTGTTCAGCAAATTTATGGCTTTTCTGTTGGTGCTAATCTACCAACAAATCTATCAGTTTTGTTAATCTCAATTATCTACCAGAAAGGGGTTAAATATTCCCTACTGGGTCGTCTGTTTTTTGTGTCCAGGTCTGTTTGTTCTGCCCAGGCTTATTGCCTTCTAACAGTGCTACCCCCTCAAGGTTCAACTTCACTGACATTTTCCTAGTACCCTTAAACTCTTTTACAATACTGGAGTAGGACAGGTTGCCATTCCAACACTGTAAATGATATTTCCACTTCTTGCCATCTTTGCTCATAGGCTCCATTGCAGTTCAGTTACTTTCATTACTCTCATCTTCTCTCTTTCCTTCCATCCTTGTCCTCTAAATTTCTTCAGGTTCTGTTAATGGACAGGTGGCTGTCCATTAGCTTAAGCAGGTAGCTGCCAAAGCTTAGGCCACCAAAAAGAAATGGTGTGCTCAAATGTGGGACACTTTAAAGATCTCAAGGAAGCGGATGACAAGCCATGTCCATACATCTTGCTACCTTTTTTTTAAGGCTGAAGAACCCTTTTTATCCTTAATTTATGCTTTCTCATATTTCATGTTTCTCATAAAAACAAAATGTCTTTGCAATATTGGGATTAAAAAAAATCTATTGCTACATTTTTTTCCTCCTTAGTGGATTACCCTAAACTTGTAGAGCTAGACAGATAAATGACAATATATAATAAAATTATTACTATCTTTCATTTGCTATAATTAAATAAGATGGTGGCAGTCCATTATAACAATCAATTCTATACGTATACTTACAGTGTTTCTATAGTCCATTTTAAGGCGTAAGCATCCTTCTCAATAGTTTTGTATTGTTTATCTATAAGTATTAGTATCCTGGAAAGACAAATTACTGGGTAAATCCCTCCATCATGCACAGAAAAAGGATGAGAGTTAGTTATCCTATTTTCCCACAGTGAATGAAAACCAACGTTGTAGTAAATATACTGGTTATAAAAACCAAGGACAAATACTGTAGAAAGGGCAAGTGACAATTATATAGGCAGGAAGAAAAACAAAACACAAGAAGATTTTAACACCATTTCATATATTGTACATGGCTAGTTCTTGAATCACGGTAGCTGCTGAAATTCTTTTTTATGGTTCCTATTTTTGCAGTACTACTTGCAGTACTTTATTTTTTATTTTTTTTTGTGACCCTATCTGAGTGGTTTATTTCTGCTTATGTTCTGAAGATTGACAATGGCATCTAATCCTAAATCAGAGGCATGTATTTGATGAACAAAGACCCATTGAAAATTATGTCCCTTCAAACCTGGACAGCCTTTTTAAAATCATGAAATGGCACCTGACATTATGGAGCCCAGTGAACCTGTTTAGGTTCCTTTTTTTTTTCTTAAAAAAAAAGTCAAGTCTATAAGAAGTTGAGCTGTGATGGAACAGTGAGCAATGTAATGACTCCAATATACTACTAATCCTAGGAATGATTTTGTTTTTGTTGGATAGAACCTAATTTACCATTTAGATTTTATCTGGTTTCCCCTAGATATTTTATTGTTTAAACACAATGTAATGCTTGGTTGAATTTATAGTGATCTATTTTGAAATTTGGTTAGCACTTTTCCTGAGTGTCTTAAATGACCTTCCTTGTTATGCTACATATGATAATGTCATTAGAATAAAATAAGAATAAGAATAGAATAGAATAGAATTCTTTATTGGCTAAGTGTGATAGGACACTTAAGGAATTTGTGTTTGGTGCATATGCTCTCAGTGTGCATAAAAAGAAAAATACATTCATAAAGAACCATAAGATACAATACTTAGTAATAGTCATAGGGTACTAAATAAGCAATCAGCTCATACTAGGAAACAATAATCAATATAAATTGTAAAGATATAAGCAACAAAGTTATAGTCGTAAGTGAGAGAAGATAGGTAATAGGAACAATGAGAAGAATAATTGTAATACAGTCTTAGTAAATAGTTTGACACTGTTGAAGGAATTATTTATTTAGCAGAGTGGTGGTGTTCAGGGAAAAGCTATCCTTGTGTCTAGTTGTTTTGATGTGCAGTGCCCTATAGCGTCATTTTGAGGGCAGCAGTTGAAACAATTTATGTCCAGGATGTGAGTGGTCTGTAGATATTTTCACGGCTCTCTTTTTGACTTGTGCCATATATACTGTAGGTCCTCAATAGAAGGCAGATTGGCAGTAATAGTTTTTTTCTCCAGTTCTAATTATCCATTGAAGTCTGTGATTGTCTTGTTGGGTTTCAGAGCCAAACCAGACAGTTACAGAAATGCAGATGACAGACTCAATAATTCCTTTATAGAACTGTATCAGCAACTGTTTGGGCAGTTTGAGACTAAAGAGATTAGATAACCATTTAGACTAACCATTTCCTTCACCCTTGCAATATTGTAGCATTAACTTTGGACAGAATTCCATGTAAACCAAAGGGCATTTTGATAAATTGCAAAAGTCCTTGGATAATGACAAAAATGGTATTTTCTCTGGGTATATTTAATATAAATAAAGTTAGCAAAGTCCAATATTAGACTTCAAATATCGTAGATATTGCATTTTATTTAATAAATCATAAAGTTCTCAATTCTTGGCATGAGCTAACTATCAGACTGGGCAATTTAGTAGCATGCAGAATCAGATTTTGCTGCTGTGTTTAGGTATAAAGCTATGGAACATACCATTTACTTGCACGAAGATTTGTTTATTTGTTTATATTTGGATATCACTTGACTCTACTCAACTCTGGGGAACTCAGAGCAATAAAATTATTTGGAAAACAGCAAAATAGAAAAAAAAACAACCAAGCAAGTACAAAAATGATCAGAAAATGGCAATCCAATAATAAGGCAAACATAAAACATCACAATCGCATCACAATCCTCCCCAAGGTCTGGATAAATAGGCAGGTCTTTAAGGATTTTTAGAATATCAGGATGGGAGTCATATAAATCCCAGGATAGCTTTTTGTAATCGTTTTGGCACACAACAATGCTCTATAGTAATTGGTTTTGTATTTCTAGTATCAGCTTTGTGTTTTACTAATGGTGTAATACGTCGTCATTATAGCAAATTGTCTAAATTGCTTTTAAAAATATTTTAGGTTCTCCTTAAAAAAGTAGATCTTTGTTAAATTATACCTCTTTGATATTTTGAATTCCTGATTTTTATGTGCTTGATTTACTAGTTCTTGATTGGCTTTGCTGAGGACCATATTTGCTGAGGGTGGGATTATGGCTTCTTGAATAGCATTTCCTTAATAGGTTGACAGAGTAGACATTTTCTTTGCCTGTTTCCAAGTCAGCTTGATAGTTCAGTTGATCAGCTTCTTAAGGATGTAATAAGAGCTTTGTCATCTGTCTTGTAATCTGCACTCAGGGATAGATAGGAAAAGGAGGAATTGACCCTCTACCCAAAAGTTTTTTCTTAAGTGTTCCTTTCATACCACCTTTTTGGGTTTGGAAAGCTAGGATTATTAAAACATTATTAGGCAATCTGAGTTACTAACCTTTATCTCAGGATGAAAACATACTTTGTAAGAGCTTTTACCTAGTTGCTTACATCTTCTTTAAACACATTTAGGACCCTTGTGACCAGTGGTGAAATTCATTTTTTTTACTACTGGTTCTGTGAGCATGGCCACAGGATTAAACATTACCAAGCACAGAATTAAAATTCACCAAAGTTACAATGTAATAAGGGGAGAGGCAGTTTCTGTGAGCAAGGCAATAAAGCAGGATTAACCCTGCAAAGTGGGGAAAAAACAAAAGGAGAATTTTTTCTAATAACAGGTTCTATAGAACCGGTGAGAACCGGCTGAATTTCACCTCTGATGTGGCTATCTTCCATAGAATAACTTAAAAACTAAACCCAATAGACACCAGGCATACTTCTTTGCAAGCAAACAGAACTGGGTGTCTCAGTATCTTGAGTTTTGTTTAGCATATTTTTCAACATGTTTTAAAGGTTTTATTCATTTCTCTTGTTGGCCAATCTTTCTAGGAATGGTGTAAACTAGTTCACTCTTCCTTTATTCTCAAACTTTCTTGTAGGTGTTTCAGTAATTTCAGTAATTCAATTGGAAATTGTTCCCTAACTAGGAAGATATAATGGAAAATCCTCATGACTAAGGATTTGATTAGATTATCTACTATTTCCTTTGTCATGCTCGTCTTCAAATGATGGCCTCCACATACTGGTTGACATATTGTAGCTGCAGACCACCAAAATATACTGGTCCCTTTATTAGTTTTGGGAAGGGGTTTGCTGGTATTTCTGGCCATATATCTTTGGCAATCCCTGTTAATAAAACCAGTTCAGTGTTCAGCATGAAGTCCCTTGTTTCCTGAATGTCCTGCCAACAGATGTTCATGTGCTAATTTCAGAATATATTTGTGAATATTCTATTCTCTTTATAAAAAAAAAAGAATTTCATTGAATTAAAAAAAAAGAATTTCATTGAATACAAGACAGAATTCCATTGAAAAATTCATAAATTGGCTTTGTACTGGTGGTGCTCAATTGATGACTACAACCAAGCCCAAAATTTCTGTTGCTATGTGAGATAGTGTTAAGAGAACTTTCCCATTTTTATGATCTTTCTTGCTACAGTTGTTAAGTGAATCACTGGGGCTGTAAAGTTAGTAACACAGTTTTAAGTGAATCCAACTTCCCCACTGATTTTGCTTGTCAGAATGTCACAAAAGTTAATCACATGACCCCAGGACATGCAACCATCATACATATAAGTCAGCTGTCAAGTGTCTGATCATGTAATTTTGGGAATGCTGTAATGGTTGTAATAAATCACTTCTTTTTAGTGCTGTTGTAACTTTGAACAGTCACTAAATGAACTGTTGTAAGTTGAAGACTACCTATATTCAAATTCCTTATGTCCTGCTTTATTGCTCTTTAATCCCTTATCAGAGGGAGCCAATTCTTTGTATTGCATTAATATTAATCTCCCATTTGAGGATCATTTCTCCTAATGCTTTTCTTCTGACCCTATCTGCTTTTCTAAAAATCTTTATGGAGATGGATGGCACGTCTAAAAAGTGGAAAGCAACATACCAAGGACTACTTTAAAAACTTTGGGGAAGAAGGCAAAGTGTTTCATTCTTTCAAAGTCACCAAGATCTGAATTAAACTAAGGATATTTGATTTTTTTTTAATAATTTTATTTCCACTAGCAGAATATATCATGGTTCATGGCGTTCCTTTGGCTATTGAGTAATTATTCTTTGGCTATTGAGTAAGAACAATCTTTAGTTTGAACACATTCCATCTTTTATTTTCCTCTGATATTGACATAGGTCTGTGTTTCCTTAGATATATGTCTCTTTTACACAGCCATCCACAATCTATATTCAGTACAGTTTTTTTTTCACAATATTACTGTTTTCTAAATTATATTTGAAGAATCTATTAGAACCATAGGTTAATGAGATGTAAAAAATGGAGGAAGAAATTGCCCTTGAAACTTCACTATGTATGTTGTTGTGGCCAATTTCAAAGCCAGTTAGAGGACTATAAACAAAATTCAAATTAGGAAAAGAAGACACTGAAAATGATTTTTCTTTGAATATTAACATTTCAAAGTGTCACATTGAAAGTTAGTTTTATCAGCAGGAGCCTTCATATTTAGATTTCAAATGCTGAAGAAGATGACTTATTCAGGACTTTGACAGTACCTTGTTCACAGAAAGATATGTTTCTTGGGAAAGAAAAAAGGAAAGAAAAAAAACCTCTTTTCAGGTAAAGTGAATATGTCTATATATGTCCTTGGGTTGCTCAGAAGGCAGATAAAATCATTTAGAAAAAAATGAATAATATTTATATATGTTTCTGTAATTCTATTATTCCCCTCCCATTGTTATAATCCTACAAGGATGGCACTTAAAAACAAAGAAGCATTCAAGAACAAAAACCACAATGGAAAGAGAATATTGCAGTATTTCTCTATTTTGTATACATAATTTTTGTATACATAGTGGTGCAACTGGAACTTACTGGAACTGAACACACTCAAAGCTATAGAAATGGTGGTAGATTTTAGGAGAAACTCTCCTGTACTACCAATTTCAAATTTTTATTTGTCACATGCACAATTATACAAAGTACAACATGCAGTGAAATGCTTCTGCAGCCACTCCAGACTCTAAAAATAAGAATTAAAAATTAAGAGAGCAAGGGGAACCGAATGTCTGTTGTTATGACTGCAGTGTTCATCCCCATGGCTACTTTGATTGGTCTTCACTCTTTCTTGGGGCTGTTTCTTGGGGCTGTTTCTTGAGGCTGTTTTGGCTGCTCCTGGTGGATGGATTTCCTTGGCTGCTCCTAGCACTGCTGCCTTCAGTGGGTCTTGGCAGTCATCTGAGGCAGTATCCCCGGTCTCTCCGGTGTCCTTGGCAATCCCTCATAGCCTCTGCCTCAGTGTCTTGGCAGTCCCTCAAGGTCTCTGCCTCAGTGCTTCAGCGGTCTCTCGGAGCCTTTGTCTCCATGCCTCAGCAGTCCCTGAAGGCCTCTGCCTTAACGTTGCCATCCTGATCTGCCCCAGCGGAGCCCATCAGCCTCCTGAGCTCATCGTCTCAGCGCCATCTTCTCAAGTCTTCCCTGTTTTTCTCCCAGACCCCGAGAACCCTGTCTCTCAATGCTTAAGGTTGCTCAAGATTGCTTAAAATTGTTTAAAGATACTTAGGTTACTTAAATTATGCTTAAGGTTAAATTGTTACTTAAATTAAATTAAATTATGATTAAAAAAAGACCAAAAACAAAACAAAGAGGGTCGGAGCAGTTGCAATGGCAGCCTTCCTCACTGGCGCCATCTTGGAAGTCAGATTCATCACCTCTTACAATACTAGACAACACAGTATTGAGAGTAGAATCCTTCAAATTTCTAGGTTCTATCATATCACAAGACCTAAAATGGACACCTAATATCAAAAACGTCATAAAAAAGCACAACAAAGAATGTTCTTTCTGCACCAACTCAGAAAGCTTAAACTGCCCAAGGAGCTGCTGATCCAGTTCTACAGAGGTATTCTTGAGTCAGTCATCTGCACCTCTGTAACTGTCTACAATCCAACAAGACACAGACTACAGAGGATAATCAGAACGGCAGATAAAACAAAGAAAGCCTTCCATTGAGGACCTGTATACTGCACAAGTCAAAAAGAGGGTTGAGAAAATATTTAAGGACCAGTCACATCCTGGACATAATTTTTTTTTCAACTCCTACCCTCAAAACAATGCTATAGGATACTGCACACAAGAACAACTAGACACAAGAACAGCTTTTTCCCGAATGACATCAGTCTACTAAACAAATAATTCCCTCAACACTGTCTAACTATTTTTTAAGTCTGCATTAGTACTATACTCATTGTTCCATCACCCATATAATCACTATGACTATAACTTTGTTGCTTATATCTTTACGATTTATATTGATTATTTCCTAGTATTATTTGATTGCTTATTTAGTACCCTATGACTATTACTAAGTGTTGTATCTTATGATTCCTGATGAATGTACTGTTTCCTTTGTTGTCCACTGAGAGCATATGCACTGAAGACAAATTCCTTGTGTGTCCAATCACACTTGACCAATAAAGAATTCTATTCTATATTGTATTCAGATATTTATTCCCGAGATTTGTTTGGATGCAAATACTGTCTCCAGAATAAGCTGTGCCATTCAATTACATTTGTTAGAAAAGGTGCTATCCTAATTTTTTGCCGCAATAGACCGCAGATAGTTCTTGACCTCTGACCACAATTGAGATTGGTATTTTTTTTGCTAACCAGTGTGGTTGTTGTGCAAGTCATGTGACTGAATCTAATTTTATAACCATTTTTACCATAGTTTTTAAATGAATTGTGCAGTTGATTAGTGAATCACATGGTCATTAAGTGAATCCAGCTTTCCCCTTTGAATTTGCTTGTCAGAAGTTGGCTGCAAATTGTGATCTTGTGACCCCAGGATATTGCAACTCTGCAAATACAAGCCAGTTGCCTAACATCCAAATTGTGATCACCTGACCATGAGGGTGGTACAACATTGTAACTTTGAGGAAGTGCCATAAGTCACTTTTTTCAACACCATTATTCCTCTGACCTGTTGTTCAGCATATGGTTGTAAGTTGAAGATTACCTGCAACACAACCCTTGTCCTAAAATTTCCTAGAAGAATGGTTGTAGAGGTCAGGGGAAAAGAGTCTTTCCAGGTACCATCATGTGATTTTGCAGAAAAATATAATATATTTTAAAATGGTAGAAATGTTGTTCTCAATGTACTAAAGCGGGAATGTCAAACTCGGGAGACCGGGGCAGGCTGGACGGCAGAAAAGGAGGCCTTTTTATTTGTATTATTTTATCAAGATTTATATACTGGGGAGGAGGAGGAGGAGGAGGAGGCCTTGAGAAACCGCTGAGATGCTGAGATGGAGGACCTGAGGGATCACTGAGGCAGAGGCTGTGAGAGACGCTGAGGTTAAGGCAGTAGCCTTGAAAACAGCTGAGGACTGAGAGGGCTGAGACCTGTTGTGGAGACCTGGGATGGTGGCACCGGATGGACACTGATCATAACAGCAGACATTATGTTTCATCTCTATTCCTTCTCCTCTCTCTACTTGTGTTCACTTCCCTCTAACTACTCCCTATCCCTATCCTTATCCCTATCCTTCCCCCAGACTATTCCCCTTGCTTTCTTCAATTTTGCATTTCACTGCATGTCATATACATGTGTCATGTATGTGACAAATAAACTTGAAACTGTTTTGGCTGGCAGAGTGCTGCAGGAGGCAGCACCTTCTTCACCTTCTCTTTAGCAGCATCTGCCAACCAGAACTAGGTACCATCCAAAATTGGGTTATTTCCTCCTCCCATATTTCCACCCAGATATCAACCAGCCTTAATTCTGCATAGTTTCTAAATCCAGATAAGGAGAACCAGATGCTAAGCTTTGAACTACTGAGATAAGTATTGTATCTAAACTTTGAGACACTGTCTCCTGAAGCTGATCTAATTTTTCACATTTGATTCATTTAACATTTGTTCTTTTTTCTCCTCCAAGATGGTGTCTAAATAATTTGGCAGCAGCATTATGACAAAATTGACTAGCCTCAATACAGCAATATGTCTATATCATCTTTCAAATTATTTTCTAAATAGAAGCTCATTAGAAGATACATCAATTTCTACAGTCCATTTTGGCCAGCAGAGTGCTGCAAAAGGTAGCACGTTCTTCATCTTCCCTTTAGCAGCAGCTGCCAATTAAAACTAGGTGCCCTACAAGATCTGGATGGCTGTTGTTCAGAAGAGCCAAAAACATCTGGCTCTTCACTAGTGGTGGTATTCAGCCTGGTTGCACCAGCAATGAGCATTTTGTCCTGCCCCACCCCCACCCCTGCCCTTTCCTGTCCTATATCCCCTTCTTTTTTTTCTTTGTGTTTGCTTTGCTCAGCTGAATTATGTGGCTGCTGTTTTCTGAGCCTCCACAGCCTTCCTACTCGCCTGGGTTGCCTCTGGTAAGTACAAAACTTGCATTTTAGAAGCGTGCTTGCTCTGAACCAGTAGTAAAATTGGTTGTATCCCACCACTGCTCTTCACCTAGTTTTTTAATGAAAGAATGAGTGAGTCCCCTTGTATCACTGAGTTTGTCATCTTTTATCGTAATCTTTTACCTGTGATTAATTTAATTGTAAATTTTTTGATTGCTGTAAGACATCCAGAGTTATTGAAAATTGGGTGGTATATCATTTTTATAAATTATTGTACATTATTACTAATATTAAGTCCCCCTCTAGGGCTGTGTCAGGGGTAATAACAAAGATTGATAAGAATGTTGGACAGACAGTTTTTAGAGACATCTGAGAAATTGTCAGTTCATTTATGCTCTGCTCTTATACAAAAGAGTAAATTCCCATAGCAGCTGGGGACTCTATGGAATTCAGACTATTTGTGCGAGAAAGTAAATCTCCCTTTTTCTGGAATAGCTATTTTGAATGCAAAGGGAAAAATGCATCTTGAATCTATGTCAAATGTTCACCATGGCCATGCCCAACCCCGGCCACATCCCAACCTCCCCCAGCCCTCTGAGGTCAAATGAAGCCCTCGATGAAATTGAGTTTGACACTCCTGTACTAAAGGGTTGTCCATAAAGTCTAATTTACATTAACCAGTCACTGGTTGTATTGGAGCCAAGTACTGTTTTCACTTTATCCTTCTTAATTATAAAAAGCTATGCCATTTCTTCCTTGTTCTTTAAGCCGTGAGTAATCAATTATCAACCCTTCCAGGTAAGCCAAATAGAATGAGTTAATTCTACTTTATTGTAAAGTGACATTAACAAAATCTTGATATTCTGACTTCAAGTGTCAAATCCCAATCCATCTCAATTCACTGATGCCTAAAATGTCAAGTTTGTAGTTGTTTCATTTCATCCTTCACTGTGTTAGATTTTCTCATGTACATGCTTTTTGTGTTCATGTTGCCACTGTAATTCTCTATCCCAGAGTGGTGGAAATATAATATTTATAATAACAGGCACTTAAGGTATCTTTTAATCCAGTCATATTTACAGGTTAGTTTATCTTACTTAATGGTAAGGTAGTTCTTATTTCACCTTGAAGATTATTGGCTCAGATATAATATTAAAAAATGGAATATGTTTCTATTCAATTCTAAAAAAAGTTATACCATACCAAGTGTGTGTGTGTGTGTGTGTCCTTCAAATAAAATGTTTTGTATAATTTTAATCTGTCACATCACGATAACAAGAAATGAGGTTTTAATGCATGGATAAATTACAAAATACGAAAACCTAAGTTATCATGGGATTGAAATCCCTGTCAATACAGTTTATTTCAGCACAAATGCTAATTGTAGAAGAAAATCCAAAAGATTCAAAGGATCATATTGTTATTCAGACAAATAGCACGCCTGATTGCAGAATATGGGGAATTAATATTTGCAAATCATTATTGAACAAAGAAGTGCCAATAATGAAAAGTAATATTATTTGCAAACATTGTTTGGGAACAACAGCTCTAATAAATACAATAGCAGATGGGTCTAGATTGAATATAAGTCATGAAGAGACTCCAGACGCTCTGCTTGTTTATGAGCAGCTGCTGAACCTTAAGAGGAAATTTTACCCTGGGTGTCTTCTATTGTTCTAATTGCTGGATTTTTAAAAAAGAAAAAAAAAACAGGGGTGCAGGAGACATTGTACTTTGTGTATGTAGGGAGATATTGTTTAATATCTCTGATCATCTTACTTAATTTTCCCTTTCATTTTACTTGTCCCTTTTTGGTGATAAAGCTGGAGTTGGAGATCTGAGACTTCAAATGCAGGATTCTACAATTTAGAGGAGAGATAATTAGCCATGAAATGGCAGGAAATAAGGCCAGTATAAATTCTTGGCCTGAATCATGTTGTTTGCTGCAGCATGTTTTTAATCATTTTGTTAAAAATATGCTTTTATATGCTTTTATTATATTTACTCTATAATATATTACAGCAGCAAAATTGTACTTGTTCCCAAGAAATGCATTCATTACATTTGTATGTCCACTGAGTTCCAAATTTAAAATTATGCAGCTACATCATTTTATGCTATGTTATTTGATTTGCATTTGTAAATTTCTGTAGATTTTTCCTTCAGGTACAATCTTCAAATTGGACCCAGTTTGGTGCAGTAGTTAAAGCATCAGGATAGAAAACAAGGAAACAAAGCCAGCTGGGTGACCTGGGGGAGAATGCCAGTCGCTTTCTCTCAGTCCTAGGAAAGAGGCAATGGCAGACTACTTCTGAAAAACCTTGCCAAAAACCTTGCCCAATCTATGAGAATTGAACATAATTGAACAGAAAAAAAGTGAAACAATCTTCAAATGCCTAAAGTGTTCAGAAGAATTCAAAATTCTACTTGCTGAGATACCACCAGCTTTTATTATGTAGTCATCTGATAAACAGAATTCTGGCGGATTAAATCTTATTTTAGTTAATACATTATTAATTACTATTGATTCAGCAAAGAACTGAAAAGTTAATAGCAACCTCATATGAGATTTAATCCAAATGAAAAGTGTAAAATAGAGATTCTTCTGAATTTGTTTCCAGGGATAATTAGAGAAGAAAAAAATAAAGATTGTTGACTACTTTATTTTTTAAAGAAAAAATACATTAACAAGAAGTACTCTTATGATGAAAGTAAGGGTTAGAAAACTATCATGGAAAATATATATTGTTGATGAAGAAAATCTTAATAACTGAAAATAAAAGAGGCCATTCCAGACCCTGGGATGAATGAACCTTGCATTTTCATGCTTTAAGTTTATGTATTGCAAATCAGGAAATTACTAATTTTATCATTTGCATAATAGGCAGAAGGACAAGTTAGTGGTTGGGAAGAGAATAATTAATATTCAAAGTTCAATTTATATATTGTTGTTACAAAAATACTAATAAAATATTTAAGTAGTTAAAATATAAAAACATATATCTTTAGGATACAAACGATTGGAAAAAAATAATTGTAGTAAAAGGATCTTATATATTAACTTCTTTCTATTGTTGTATTATTGTCTTACATTGAAAGATGCAATAGAGAAATAAGACCTAAGATTAGTCACTTATACAGCAAAGCAGAAACTCTTTCTTCCTTCTCCTGACTGAAAATAATTATATTAAGAAGAAAGGATACCAATTTCCAGCCCAATACTTGTTATCTCCTCTTACTGATATACTCATGTGGCACAAAACACTTTATTTTATTTTGCTTTAGATATACATTAACTTGCATTGAATTCTCTAGGAGGTTTAATGGACTTTAATGTTTCTAATATCTGACAACTTATGAAAGATTCTATGCAAAAAAATGGAGATTAAAATGGGTGAAATATTCAATTGTCTCTTTTTTTGTGAAATGCAATATTCATAATGCAAAATTCTGAGGCATGTATTTATGTTTATTTTCATTTTTTCCATGCAAAAACCATTTGGAATGATTTTTAATATGTATTAGCGCCTTAGAGAATTGAGTCATGGAACAACAATGAAAACTTTTTCATATTAATAAAAGAGTTGAATTGCCTTATCTCATATATTCAGGCTGATACTGATTAGGCCGAGTAATAAAAAAATTGATTTGCCCTTTTTATTGTACTTTGATTCATGGTTTCATAAGAAAAAGAAAGAAAGAAAGAAAGAAA
>JAEANM010008777.1:0-16784 GCA_017656035.1 Myanophis thanlyinensis
AAATAAATAAATAAAATAAAACAAAGTAAGACAGAATTCAAAGTACAATTGTGTGGTGGTGAATGTGCAATTGCTAAAATGCATAAACTTTTGCTGAAATGTAAAACAGAGGAAGAACAGTTTAAAAAATGTATGATAAAATGGACTAAGTATTTTGCTTAAAACATACAGATGAATCAATGGGAAAATATATGGTTAAAGGGATGAAATTTACATTATATTATGAGCTTGAAGAATTTTAATTTTTAATTTTAATCTTAAAAAGAATTAAAGGCATGGGGAGATTTGGCCCACAGAATAGCCAAGAGTTGGGTATGACTGAATGGATAACATCATCATCATGTTCTTAAAGAGAATTTTTATAAAATGAGGTATATTTCAGATAGCATCTAGAATGTATAAAGGCTTTTTTTTCCTTCCTAATATTTTCCTTGAAACTGCAGAGTTTGCTTTTTTAGATCAAAAGAACATTGATCATTTTGGTTGTGACAGGAATTGACCAATGGCTTTTTGTCAAGGTTAAAGTCATGGGATGAGAATGACTGGCCTGAAGTCACCAAGCTTGCTTTCATGCCTAAAGGTAGGACTGGAACTCACAGTCTTCTGGTTTCTAGCTGGCACTTTAACCACTATACCAAGTTGGCTCTCTATAAAGGCAGTTCAAATGAATATTGGAAATGTGAAAAATACGGACCTTCTATCATGCTCGGTGGTTATGTAAAACATGCTAAAATACAAGTGACAAGTATGCCACCCATTTTGTCAAACGCAACATTAGGTGGCTTATAGACATAAGATGCTGTGTAAAATAAATCAATTTAAAAATTAAAAATTCAACTAAAATTCACACACACACACACTAATACAGAGGATTTTAAAGAGTAATATTCAATTGAATAATAATTGAAAATTATTTCAGCGTATGATTACTTTGGCAAGATTATCATATACACATAAATTGAAAGATTCAACACTACCTACTATGATAAAATTGACAGATCTTGCTGAGAAAGATAAACTGACTACTTTGGTTAGTGAAAAAGTAATGTTGACGTTTATTGGTGACTGGAAACCTGTTATGAACTTTTTGCATAAAAATGAAAAAAATGAATTGGTGATTGATAGCTTTACAAAAAGAAGAAAATCATATGACTTTAGAGAGGTTAAAATACAATTGTAATGGTGTGAAAAATCAGAAGTCACTTTTTCTTTTCTATTTCTTTCCTTTGCTTACATCTTAGCTCTTTAATTCCTTTTTACATTAGTTTGTATTAGTTTTAAATCTTGCTTTTTAAAAGTTTGAATACATAAATATACACATAAAATGTTTATAAAGGTATTCAGAATTTTGTACTATGGATTCTCACGTTAAAATTTATAATGAAATATTCTGATTACACCAAACATAATATTCAATACTTATTTTGTAAGTAAATAAAAGATTGGAACATTATGGAACTTCAGCTAACCTATTATTCATTATGAAATATTACATAAGTGAAAAGGCTTAAGACAAAAATGTGTAATGCAGTCATTCCTCCTTGAAAATTATATTCAGCAGAACCTGTTCTGGTTTAGTCAACACAAACTTTTAATGAAACGTAATCTCTGTATTAATAACATTAAAATGCTAAGAATTTTTTAGTTAACTCAAACCTGTATGCTGTACTCTTAGTCTATCTTAAGTCATCACTATTTTCACTTTTGGTAATTTAAACAGACAAGAGCAATTGATAGTGGCAACCAGATAGTACAGCCTATTTTCCTGTCTATATTACCAATTAAGAGCACTACATGCTTCAAAAATGATATTCCCTGTTTTTATGAACAAGTGAAGAAACTAGAAGATTGAATTTAACAACTTTTAATGCCACTCAGCTGTGAATTTCTTAAAGTTATGTCACTGTAATAAGCTACAATAACCGCATAATAATGCATGTAAAAACAAGAACTCATAACTGTCAGTTAATGATCATACAAAAATATAACATAAAAGGAATTTAAATGGTCAGAAACAAACTTCATTAATTACCTCTATGAAGGAAAGCTATGAAAGAGCCTTATGGTTCAACATAACTAATCAGAAACAAATATAAAACAATCCAATCTTCAAACAAGGGATTACTAGAACATAATTTTTAAAGCATGTGTAGTCATGCAGTAGCACACCAATGTTCAGAACAGACTGTAAGTAAACGAAGACCAAGGTCAGAGATTCTACCTAAGATATGATGCTCGATCATTTTAAATGTGACAGAAAATTGGTTTTATATTAGAACCTAAGTTGATGCTGCCCTATTGCTGACATTGTTGCCTGCTGCTTGGATCCAAGCATATTTAGCTTTATATCAAAAGGAGTCTGGTAGGATATTTTCCAACTAACATGCTTCATTAGAAGGCACAACAAGCATGTCTGAGCTACAGTTCACTTAATCAGATGCAAGGAGTGGCTTAAATGATGTAGGTGCTACAAGACTCCCTATTTTTGGCTTTCATAAATGAACACAATTCTCCTCCATGATCACAGTATCCTTATTTGCCAGCTAACAAACCACTCAAACTCATATTAAGGAATGTGTCAAAAGCAAAGCGGTTCAGATTCCCTCTGAACTTATGTGCTTGACAGTCACAACCAGCGAACAAAATGGTATTATGTAAAACTATAGGAAAAGCTGCGGCAGGAGTAACACAAATAGGTGGCAAAAAAAATCTTCCTTTGTAAAAACACTGTTAGCTTGGAAATCTGAAAGAGAGGCATAAAGCAAAAGGGAACGAAACTGAAACTTCCGCAGCTAAAAGAGATGAACCTCCACATTCTGCAGCAGGAAGGATCCCAAGCCAATCCAGTTCTGCTCAACACAACTCAATGAACAGGGGCCGGGCGAGAGAGACCGAAAGAGATCATTCTTACACCACCCTCCTCGATTATATTGGGGGGGGGACACTAGATTACGGTACCACCACCACCCCTCAATCCGGACCACCGTCGTTTCCCACCGATTTCCACGAAATCAGGCTATGACACACACCAGCAGCTTAAATACAATTAACTCCCCCCTCTCCGGGCTCGACCACCCCATTTCAGTCCTCTGTCCTTTTCCCCTAGATTAGAAGATACTTTCCAAAGTTAGGATGCGGAGATCTTCAAGGGATGCCACGCGGGATGATCCGTCGGGGTGGAAATAAAAAGCGGAGGGCCCCAAAGCCCGTAAAGAAAAAAAAAAGCATTTCCCCCACGGCTTTCGAAGGCGTGAGGAAAGCCGGGTTACCCATAACCTAAATGTGGAGCCCCCCACCAGCACCACCATGAGGCCTGCCCCACTCGTAATAAAGAAAATTAGGCGCCGGGGGCCCCGACCCACAAGGCGACCTGGGCAGCACCGCACTCCCCTAAATCCACTACCTGACACCAACCTGGAGACCGCCATAGCCGGAAAGAGATGGAGCTACAGCCCGGCCCAGCAAGGGAGAGAACCTCCCGCTGCTTGGGAGGAAGGAGGTGGCAGGACCCCGGCCTGGCCTTAGGAAAGCACGCCGCGGCCCCGCAAACGAAGAGGCGACTACAGGCGGCTGTACCTAGCGGCGGCCTGAGGCCCCCTCCCCTCTTCGGGCGCCCTTCCGGGCAGCAGCGACCTACAATACGGGCCGTGCGGATTAAAGCCTCTATTCCTCCATCACCAGGGAGAAGCCCGACGCCTGGTTTTATATGAGCAGCCATCTTGTATTTATTCCCTTCCTCCATGGAAGCCGCTTCCTGATTGGCATGGACGTCAGACCGCAACCAATAGGAGGCGTCGTTTGAAGGAAAGAGCGGGGGCGGGCACACAGAGGGGCTAAATAGGAATCTACCATTAGAGTTCACAAAAGTCCGTTGAGGAGTTGGAAGAAGAGGAGGAGGAGGAAGAGGAGGAGGCGCTTTGCCGCCATTACGAGGGAGAGGGCAGCACCAAGTGTACGGTTGAATGGAAAGATTAAGTCACGCGGGCTTGTCGGTTTTCCAGCCTCAGCAGAGGAGAAAAGAAATCATTTTCCGGCCGCGCAGTGCGCTTCATTTGTACAGTGAAGTAACGAACGCATTAAACCAAGAGGAAAATAATACAGTATCTCCCCCCCCCCCGAGCCTGTGTAATAGGGGATGGGGAGTTGTAGAACTACATCTCCCAGAGTTCATTGCAGTATCGGCGTTTAGAGTACTTGATTTTTCTTCTGCCCATCCATAAAGGGAAGCGGAGGAAACTACGTTGCTCTTGCGGTAATTGGGATCTTTTGAGGCCAACTTGTCAAGAAACGGATGTATCTTGTTCTCAAAAGAAGGAGGCTGGCTCTACATAGAACAACACATTCGTCTGCAGTTTTATATAGCAAGCTAACGAGATCTAATCCACAAGAACAGAGAAAAAATGGACGATGCAGTAGAAACCGTGCAATTTTTAAAAAAGCTGCTGGGCTACTTTTTACAAATCTGAATGATCCAATGCAAAGAATGCCCTCCAACTCGAAAGAGGTGTATTTGATAAGTAACCTGCACCAGTTCATGTCTGCATTTGCACATCAGATCCATGGTTAATGGAATGGGAGTTTACATGAGATAGTGTCCTTGGGTTGCAGGTTATGCTGAATTATGTATAAACCTCATGAATTGGATTTGCAACTGAGTAAAAGGAGCTACCTCATCTCAGTTGCAACCACTATATTGCAGTCATCCATTTGCTGCCACCTGGTAGTCTCTTTGACAGCTCTGCTACACAAAAACAGGGATTTGTTGATAATTCCACAGGTTCACACAGTGCAGTAAAGATGCAAACTACAATTTTTCTGGAATGTATGAATCAGGCTCTTCAATTGGCAGTTGAATTGCCTTGCTTATTTTTCTTGTGCTTCTTTAATATTATTTTCCCATGGCTGAAACTCACTTTTTGTACAAATCTATTTTTTTGGGTCATTCACTACTGTAGACATACTAACACTGTACACAGGAGTTTCAGAAATAGAAAGCAGACAGACTTTTATTAGGTAGTCATTAAAATATTTGACCAAATTTTAAAGAAATAGAATCTAAAGGTTAATGATGAATCATTAACGAGTTTTTGTAGAGAGTGACTAATACATTTGCATACTTATTGCCTGAACCATTAAATACTAATTATTATTCTTTGTGAAGTGGGAAATGTCACGGCCTACTATCAATTCTTCATTTTAATGTACATGTAATGTTTAAACTTCTAGATGGAAGAAATTTGAAATAGAAATTGGTAAACCCCCGTTATTAATTAGAAATCTGTCTTTAATAGTTTAATTCACCACAAACAAAATATCACTGAAGATAACCTGTAATATATTCTGTTATCTTTCCACTTTCCAGCTAAAATTAATAATTTAACCTATTCTGCAAAAAGTTACCATTCTTACCTCTAGTTTGAACTACACCAACTCACTATTGTTTCAAGTATTAAACACATAGACAACAGTAAAAACACCAACTATACAATTCACCCATTACACTGTTGGTTATTTATATTTAGAGATTTATATATGATTTTTTCACAAATGTTAATCGCTACAACTGGGATGCACAATCATAGAAGAGAATCTGAAAAATAGCAAAAAATATTTTATTACAATTTATTATGTGCTAACATTAATTAGCCAAATAATCATCACAAAAAGCTTTTAAGATTAAGATTCTTGATTCATAGTGTCTTGAAATTTTTGTAACCTAAGATTTATCATAGGTGACTACATCTGGTTTGCAGGCATTCAGGATCATGACTCTTCCAGGTCTGCAGAGAGAGGATAAACCAAAACCCCAGTTAAAGAGAAACCCATGTGAAGATATTAGTTAATTTAGTTTTGCAATTTATTCATTTGTAAGACTTATAAACTATATTAGTCTAAAATCTCTAGGAATCAAAAAGGAACCAAAAAGGAATCACATGATTTCTTGAACTATGAACTGGTCTTATGGGTTGGGTTTGTACAATAACTAAAATACCATTGGTTAATTCGTGTTTCAGTATGTTCTGCAAAAAACAGCCAATGTATTGGATGAATACATTATTATAGGTAATAACAATAGCACTTAGACTTATATACTGCTTTACAGTGCTTTACAGCCCTCTCTAAGCAGTTTACAGAGTCAGCCTATTGCCCCCCCCCCCAACAATTTGGGCCCTCATTTTAACCACCTTGGAAGGATGGAAGACTGAGTCAACCTTGAGCCTGGTAAGATTTGAACTGTCAAATTGCAGGCAGATGGCAGAAAGTCAACAGAAGTAGCCTGCAATACTGCATTTTAACCACTGCGCCACCAGTATGTTCATATAAGACACTGATCCTTAAAGTAACTAAACTGTTATGTGTGTATCCATGGTAAATGTAAAGTCATGGTAAATGTCTGTCAGTTGTGTCCGACTCTAGGATATGGTGCTCATCTCTATTTCTCGGCCAAGGGAGTCAGCGTTGCCCAAAAACAATTTTCATGGTCATGCAGCCAGCATGACTATATGGCAAAGGGGTGCGGAATGCTGTTACCTTCCCACTGAAGTAGTAACTTATTAATCTACTCACATTTGCATGCTTTCAAGTTTTAGGTGGGCAGGAGCTGGGGCAAGTAATGGGAGTTCATCCTCTTGCATAGAGCTCAGGTGTCAAATCCAGGCTCTCAGCTCTCCAGCTGACAATCTCAGTGGTTTTAACCACTGACCCATGGTACAATGGCCAAAAACAATGGTAAGTTGACTTAAAACAATCATGCTGAGTTATGAACCAAGCAGTAGAAAATTCAATTTTTTTTACTACCGGTTCTGTGGGTGTGGCCACAGGATTAAACCTCACCAAGCACAGAATTAAACTTCACCAAAGTTAAAATGTAATAAGGGGAGAGGCAGTTTCTGTGAGCCAGGCAATAAAGATCAGGCTAGAAACAACTGCATTATTTATAGGATTAACCCTGCAAAGTAGGGGGAAAAAAACAAAAGGAGATTTCTTCTAATAACTGGTTCTATAGAACCAGTGTGAACCGGCTGAATTGAACCAAGGTTTACAAACCAGTGTGAACCGGCTCTGGAACCAAGGTTTACAAACCAGTATGGCTGGGTTTGCCACGGTGAAACCAAACGCACATACATTGTCATAAAATACCATCAAATTACTATGATGAAATTGTGGCCTTTTTCTTTTGGGCACTTTTTAAACTTTACCGATAGGCAGTCACAGATATGAAGAAACAGTGATGAAGAAACAATGCCATGCCTGCCTTGATGCCATCCCTCAAACCCTGTCCTTTAATTCCTGAGTCCTGATGTCAGATTAGTCACCAGGATTACATGGTAACGTCATGACGTGGCTCTTGATCTCACCTTCTCTCTCCACAAAGACAAAGTTATCCACTTCCTTTGTGAATTGAAATCACACACTGCATTATGCATTTTCTGACTAGTGGCTACTGCAATATATTGGATGTGTTAGGTTAAAAAAAACCTCCACCCCTTTCCTTTGCAAAAGAAAATGAGATTGTTCAGTTTTACCCCTTAGAACTTCCCAGAATGTTTTCTACTGTTTCAGTTCAGCTGTCTTTTTTTCATAATTAAGATAAATAGAAAAAAAGAGCATCCTCCTACCTTTTATATTTCTTAGGAATTCCTGGATGGGATCCAGAAACATTCATGGAAAATGGATTACTCAAGGTTTTTGCAGCAAACTGATTTCCCTTTTAATTTAGAAATTTCTAAATCAAAAATAAAATCACTTATAGAATGGATAGTGATACCTCATACAGAAGTGTCCTCAAACGATTTGAACACATGGCACAGAGAGGATGTTATAAGAGCAGATCATTTTAATTATTCAAACAGAATCAACCCAACTCTATAGCTTGATGATGTTGCCTTTGTGAACTATATTAAATCTAGAATGTTTATTTAATCTATGCCGCAAGTTCACTTCTGTCATTTTATTTTCTCTTTTGAAAACAACAGCTTTGGGAAAGAGCTGAATTAGATGTGTAATCTCTGATCCTGTTTATTCAGCAGTCGAGTTTATTTCTTATCTGCCTGATGACAAAGACATGTTCACTTTTTATCTTTTGTTCACATGGGGCGGATCCGGGCTTCATGGAAAAGCTGTCCCAGCTTTTCATGCATAAATAATACTTTCATAAAACATACTCGCACTTTAAACTGTGCCTCACTTACTGTCTGTGAGCATGACTTTTAAGTCTATGAGCCAAAGGGAAGCATATATAAATAAAAATATAAATAGCTTCATCAAATGAATACTATTGGCATCTTGACTATGTAGTATAGTAATCTTCCAGGCATGTGGCAAAGCCACTTTTCTGTATCTGAGGCAACTGAGGAACACAGATTGCATTAAACAATAATGGGAAACTAATGACAGAGTAGAGAGAGCTAGGATCAAGTCCAGCCTCAGCCAAGAAAATACAGTGGGTCCTTTTGTCTCAAACCAACATATTTTTTATTTTTATGCAGGAAGAATGGGTGGGGGAACACTATGTGCATCCTCTGAAAATGAGATATAAATCTAACAAATTAGAGAGCCATTTTGGTGTAGCAGTTAAGGCTGAAGCGGAAAATGAGAGATTGTCAGTTCTAGCCTTCTCTAATGCATGAAAGCCAGCAGGATAACTGGGCGAATTGCTCTCAATTCAATCCATTGCTAAGACGTTGGAGCCTTTAATGAATGCCATGCCAATGCCATGACTGACCAGCTAAAACCATAGAAAAATGCCTCCACTATGCCTTCTCTCTCTTATAGACTATTTTAGTATGCAAAGTATTAGGATCTCATATAATTTTAGATTCTACTTATCATCTAAGTTGAACTCAACTATGAGGTCCCTCTCACAGTTACTGTTTTTGAGCCAGGTCTCACCTAATCTGATTTTTATTTTTCCTGTCTGAATGTAAAACTTTGCTTTTCTCCACATTAAATTCATTTTTTTGGGATAGGGTCATTGTTCAAGTTTGTCACGATCTTTTTGGATCCTGAGCTTGTCTTCTGGGGTATTGGCTATTCCTGCCAGTTTAGTGTCATCTGCAAATTTGATGAGTTCCCCTTCTTTTCCCTCATCTTCTTCATCATATGAAGATATTGAAGAGTATTGGACCTAAGATGGAGCCTTGTGGTACTCCACTATTTATTTCTCTCCATGTGGATGTAGTACCATTAAGGACTACTTTTTGAGTAAGGTTTGTCAGCTCAGTACAAATCCATATGGTGGTGACATCTATTCCATTTTTCTAGCTTACCAAGAAGTAGGTTGTGGTCTACTTTGTCAAATGCCTTACTAAAATCTAAATATACTATGTCCACAGCATTTCTCTGATTTACTCTTTGGGCACTTTATCAAAGAATGAAATAAGTTTAGTTTGGCATGGTCTATTTTTAACAAAGCCATGCTGGCTGCTACCATGATTATAATTTTGTTTCTAGTTGTTCACAGATCTGTTTCTTGATTATCTTTTCCAAGATCTTCCCAGGTATTGATTTTAGACTGATTGGTCTATAGTTTCCTGGGTCTAGGTTTTTTTTTTTTCCCTTGAAGATGGGGAACCACATCAGCTCTTTTCCAATCCTCAGGTACTTCCCAAGTGCTCCAGGATTTTTGAAAGATATATATATTGCATAGATTAAAGTAATATTAATTAATTAGACAAGCATGTTACATGACAAAATTTAGCAAAACTTAAATAGGCACTGAGTCTGAAAAATAACCATTTTTAAAAAAATCAGTGATCAAAATGATCATGGAATTTGGTTATATGTGAAGAGCAACAAACAGAGTAAACATGTTTGATGATTTTAATGACTTCTCTGCATACGTCATCTACATTTGAATGTATCTTGCCTTCCCTTGTGCGGGAACAAACAAAATAGAGCCTCCTTCATCTGGGGACAATAATTTGTTTTAAATATTGTAGAAAGTAAAGAAGGTGATCTGGACAGAGTTATACCAGCTCCATTGCCAAGATGAGAAAACATATTTTAAGTCTGCCACATCAGTTATTTTGAAAGGGCACAGACCAACTCCTCTCTAAATTCATTCAACTGTAAATAAGACTTGCAAGATGCTGCTACCATATTATAACTACTCAATAAAAGTAGTTTTAGCTTTCCTGGGGAATTGGTATCTTGATCTGTTCCTCCTGGGAATAGTATGAAAGAAGAGCAAAGGTGCATCTGCAGAAAGGAACACTGATGCCCTTAAAGCATTGGTTTATTACAGGTAGTCCTTGATTTACAAGTTCATTTAGCGACCTTCAAAGTTACAACAGCACTGAAAAAAAGAACTTGACCATTTTTCACAATTACCACCTTCATAGCATCTCCATGGTCACATGATTTACACATAAATTTTTAACAACTGGTTCATGTTTATGACGGTTGCAGTGTCCCATGGTCATGTGATCACTTTCTGTGACCTTCTAACAAGCAAAGTCAATGGGAAAGGCAGATTTGCTTAACAACCGTGCTACTAGCTTAACAACT
Organism: Myanophis thanlyinensis; assembly: GCA_017656035.1. Lineage (NCBI taxonomy): Eukaryota > Metazoa > Chordata > Lepidosauria > Squamata > Homalopsidae > Myanophis > Myanophis thanlyinensis. The sequence continues at coordinate 10,510 of JAEANM010008777.1, forward strand.
GTAGTGATTCATTTAACAAAGGTGGCAAGAAAAGTCATAAAATGGGGCAAAACTCATTTAACAAATTTTTCACTTAGCAATATAAATTCTGGGCTCAATTGTGGTCATAAATCAAGGATTACCTGTACTGTATGCTCTTAGCTTACCTTAAGCACTTGAATTAAAAACTTGTGTTCCATTTTTTTCATGTATTGTCTTGGCCCATGAGGAGACAAAATTATCAGAAAGAACCTAGGAAGTTAAATCTGCTAAGGAAAAGAACAGTTTAACCTGATATGAGGTAATGTGTACCAAGGCCCTGAATTTGCATAGTGATTCCAGCGTTGTGATATAGGACTGCATTTGATACACATTAGGGGACTTGAATTATTGTCCTAAATTTGAATTATTTCCAAAGTGGCAAAAGAATACAGATGCAAATAACAATCAAATAATAATTGCACCCACACTTGAATTGAATGCACTTGTAGCTCAGGGGGAATAAACAGTGCCCCTTTAGTACAGAATAGTATTTGCAGGGCTGAAGCAGGTCTTTGACATTTCAGATAACATATTCCATATACGCACCCTACTTGTGGCTAGGGTGAGAAATACGATATTGAGATACTTTTTTGTCTCATATCCCAGAAAGTAATTTATCATCTCCTGAGAAATCAGAATGGTAATAGGTTATTTTTACTGTCCTTAAAAACTGAAATGTAAACTCTGAATTCTGAAATAATTATTCTGAATGCTGTAAAAGCATGCATGGGCCAGGGTGGGGGTGGGGTATATGTTGTGGAGTGGAGTGGAGTAAGAAGGGAAGGAAGGAGATGATTTCTAGCTATCTGGTCCCTCAGCTAAAAAGTGAAATCTTGATACATAATAACTGAACACAAATCTCAAGTTTATTTTTTTTTTCTAATGTGACAGGTTTTTTTTTCTGAAACAATATTTACATGCACATTTTCCAAAAGAAATGTTGAAAAATCTAGGTTATTATCAAAAGAATAAGCCACATTACTAGAACTGATTTTTTTTATCTTTATAGATTTTTCATTCCTTTCAAATCCTACTTTATTTTAGAGTAACATTCTATGAAAATCAGTACTCCAATTGTTTTATTACATTTTAGCTGAAACATTTCATACATGTCGAGGAAAGCAGGGAGAACAATTTGCGGTTGTTCATGTTTATGGTTGTTCAGTCTCATGAATGAGAACCTAGTTTGATTTTACATAGAAGGCATTGTTTTCACCAATTATTTATCATTTAAATATGAAAAAACAGAACTAGATTTGTTACAGATACTTTTTGTAATATTGAATGATAATGAAGCTTTTTTTTTTTAACTTGAAAAGTAATTTGGTCAATATACTGGAATAAAATAATGCATGCAGGTATACATCCAATTCATTTCAAAATGTAGTGCTCTGTTGCATATGAATCATAATGAGCTCTGTCTTCCTCTTCAGCAGCATAGTCTAAAGGTAAGCCATAATTATAATCAATTGTTACAACTGGTAATCTTTTCCCCTGGCTCATCTCTCTCTTAATTTCACACGGATGTTCCCTTCCACTAAACATTGAGACTGAACTCAGTTCCTGATGTGAAGATGAAGACTGAACAGTTGGGTAAGAAGAATATGGAGCAAATCTAGCTTTTCTTCCTCTGTTAATTACATCCAAAGGACGGATTTTCCTGTAATCATCAGGGTAATCAGATCTATAATATGAAAACAATTATTAATCAATTGTTATAATAATTTGTAGCAATGAGACATACAAACATTGGTTTTACTTTATTGAAACAACAAATAGGTAATTCAAAGAAACATTTCAGAATGTACACGATTTCACTGAATATTCTTTAGAGAAAGAATCTTTCAAAATAAATGTAGAAAATGTCTTTTTTCAAATACTAATTACAGTATAGGTTCTGTATGATAGTCCTTTCTCATTGGCTTTCTAATTTCAAGCTGTTTTACTGACATGCTTCACGTCAGTAAATCTACTCACACAGAACTATAGACTACAAGTAATCCTCAACTTTCAATCAGTTGCTTAGTGATTGTTCCAAGTTATGATGCATAGTTACAATTCAGTTCTTAAATTCTGACAGTTACACATACCCCTATCACATGACTGCATTTGGGTGCTTGGCAACCAGCCCATTTGCAGAATCTCAGTCACATGGCTGCAATTTACAACTTTTTGCTAAAAACGTGTTTAATTCTTACTTTCGGCAAAACTGGGCTATAGTGAACAATGGATTGATTTAACAATCCTAGATTCACTTAATGATGATGATTTGCTTAGTGACCTCTGCAAAAAAAAAGTTATAAAACCAGGTCCATCACATGGTAGGCTGTTATATGAGTGTCATGACTTATAATTGTAATGGGCAAGGTCTATTACAGTCTTAAGTCAAGAACTCCTATATGCAGTGTTTCAAAACAAATCTACATACATTTTTTCTCAGATTAGTACACCTTGAATGGGAAGTAGTACTTATGAATATGCCAATATGAATATGACTGTATTGCTAGAATTTAAGTTACGCGGCTATGCACTTTTTGTGATCATACCTCTTTTAGGAATAAATATTGCTCTCTCAGATTAAATTGAGAATGCATCAAAACATAACAATTAAATGTTAAGATTTTCACTAACCAGAAAGAAGTCTTTCAAATGATATTGTATGTTCTTAAAACACTGTCTTCTTGTTAAAATTGAAACAGCAAAACTATATATCATCATACAATTTTATCATCATACAATGTATATCATTTTTCAGGAGTGGGCAACATTAGGCATTTGAATAGCATACCTGAAGCCAATTTTAATCGTAGTTTGTGAACCAAAACAATAATACATTTTGTATGAACCCCTGTGACAATCACAATTTTACCTGCAAGTTCTATTATAATCATCAGAGTCATAGTATCTCTGAAGTAAGGGAGATTCTGTGTAGTACTCATGAGAAGGAAAATGATGGCTTCTGAAAGGAAAAGAATAAACCTTTTCAGCAGAATATAATACTCTAATCAATAAACTACCAAGGGAAAAAAATCACATCACCACACTGGCTGAAAAGCTATTCTATAAAAAGGAGCACATCCCAATTCACTTTGATGATGTTACCTACTTGGTAATAAAATTTCTGCAAGTAAACTACCCTGTTCAGAGAAAATAAAGGACTCAAAAAAGTAAATTGTTAAAAAAGTTATGTAATGAAGAAAAAATAGGTGTGATACTATACAGGTAATCCTTGATTTATGACCACAATTCAGTCCAAAATTTCTGTTGCTAAGTGAGAGAGTTTTGCCCCATTTTATGACCTTTCTTGACACAATTGTAAAGTGAATCACTGCAGTTATTAGTGAACCTGGCTTCCCCATTGATTTTGCCTGTCGGAAGAACATATCAGATGATCATATGGCCCAGGACACTGCAACCATCATAAACATGAGTCAGTTTGTTTGTTTGTTTGATTGTTTATTTATTTAAATTTATATACCAACCCCTCTCCCTAGGGACAACTCCCTAGTTGTCAAGCATCTGAATTTTGATAACCAGGGGGGATCTTGAAATGACTGCAAATGCAAAAAACCATGATAAATCACTTCATGCATTTTTCAGTATCGTGGTAACTTCAGTCACTTAACAAACTGTTGCAAGTTGAGGACTACCTGTATAGTTAATTGCCATTATATAATCAAAATGATTGGTTCATTGATAATACAACCCAGGATCCAACAAGAATCCAGAAGCCAACAAAAATGCCTTGGTAGATGGGTTTTTCACAATTTCTCTGCCTTCTCTAGTTCCAGTGTCACTTTATATTCTATTGTGGTGAGTTCTACACAACTCATACTGGGATTCAAATAAGATAAAGAATCAAATAAAAGTATCACTCTACCCTTTCTCCCTTAATCTTAGCCATACAATTCTTTTACACAAAATTGTGGATCCAAACTTACATGTAATGTAAAATAAACCTTGTGTAATATGAGGGTGATGGACTTCCAAAGATTAAACAAAATTTTCAACAAAATTTACAATTTTCATTAGGACTATGTCTCATTCCATCAATCATGTTCTTCTATGTTCCACTGCATGTAAACATTATATTGTATAACAATGTATGTACAATGTATGTACATGTATACCATTATATGTTATAGTATATTCATGTCCTTTCATGTTAACCAACATTTTGCAAAGTGTAGTTGGGAAGTAAAAAAATGCAAGGCAAAGAAATGAGATAAGAAATGAAAAGGAAATTTAATACCTCTAATTTATGCCAATACCATCTTAGCTCTCTAGACTTATTTACGTCCATAATATTTACCGGTATATGCAATTTTATACATTATTAGTTATTCTTTAAACTTTTATCTAGAAAGCCAGTTTGGTCTAGTGGTTAAAGTACTGACTAGAAACAATGAGAAACAATAGTCCCATTTTAAGCATGAAAGTCAGGTGTCTGCTTTTAGGCCAGTCAGTCTTTCAATTCAACCATTTTACGGGGTTGTTGTGGGGAAAATAGAGAGGAAGGAGTATGTATGTGTGCTGCCCTGAGTTACTTATAAAGTACTAACCCAGAAGAAAAATCAAATTAATAAACTTCCCACCTTTAAAAAAATATCATTAATTTCATCCAATACAACTTATTCCGTGACTGATTCATTCTTCTTTTATATATTTTGCTCTATTCTATTTGATCAAATATTTTGCATTCCTTCTATATGATCAAACTTCCTCAATGTTTCTTTCCTATTGGTAATTCAATTTAATAGTCAATTTACATTCATTCAGTACCCATTCATTCCTGTTCATGTTTTACCATGTAACTTCAGTAACTATTCCATTCAACATTTCCATTTCTTCTCTTATACACTGTTTTCAGGAAACATTTTCATAACAGATCACACAATACCTATCACCTTTCAACTAGTAATTGCATGTCTTAACATTTCACAATTTCCCTATCTTTACAAAACATTCTAGCAAAGGTTATGAATTCAATTACCTGATATTTTTTCCACATTTAGGTATAATTTGTAGTCATTCACTCCAAAACTTGCTTGGTATTTAATACCTTAATTTTTAGATACATCTTGTTGCATCATACTATTTACCTAACATTAAGCTACAAATTATACAGGATCTCAACAACAAGGCATTTTCTGCATATAAAAAATGTCCGTAATTCATGCCCCCAATTAGCACATCTCTGCATCATCACAAGCATTCCTTATAAATCCATGAATATGTGACACAACCAAGAGACATAACACATCCCTTCTTATTCTCTGCTTGATGCTGAAGTTTGTGCTAACTGTTCCATTTATTCTTACATTTTATTTTATTATTTGTTTATAAATAATTTAGATTTTGTAACTTGCACTCCAATGATTCTGGTGGTGCACAAAGAAACAGAATAACATCAAACAACAAAAAAGGAAGATGGACATAGAACAGATACAAAGCTCTTCACACAGGGGGGCCACATCCCACCTTTGCCTAAAGTCTGGGAAAAGAGCCAAAACTTTAGGGCTCATTTAAAGGACAGCAGGGTTCAAACCTCTGGCAGGATGCTAGAATAAAACCAATTCCCAGGCACAGTTGGTTTTGTAAACAAAGCACATTCATATTTAAATATTTCTTCAGTTATGCCATCTACATCTATCTTATCCATACCAAGTGCCATCATCTTCCAGAAATGCTCCTCTGGATTCTATTAGGACAATCTTTATACAAAATAATTAATTTGACATCAAAACTCAAAACAATGCTAAAGTAATATCAGAGCATTTCTACTTTCCGGGACCTTCCGTAGTAGACCTCAAAATGACTAAGGAAAAAAAATGAGATTTAAAACAGCACCATCAAGTGAGAAATTGTTGAACTCACATCCAATGATTCCAGCTGGGTTCAGAAGTTCTCAACAATGAATTTTTAACACATTACAATTGTTAATTGATAGGGCACTTATAATCTGACTCATGTGTAGCCTGTGTTTGCATAACCACCAATCTTCTCTTCCTCTCCAACTCACCTCACTTTAAATCTGAAATCAGTATACAAAACTCTAAAATGCAGTATTCCTTGCAATAGTCTTTTTTTTTTTGTAAAAATTTTTATTAAGTTTTCAACAACAAACAACTACACAAACACCAAACAATGTATCTTTTTTTGAGCAGCAAGATCCCAAATTGTCACTTCTTCATACAGAAATAAGCTTAATCACATATTCATCTGTTATGTTCTATTCCATATCTCATTACTAT
>JAEANM010008778.1:0-16783 GCA_017656035.1 Myanophis thanlyinensis
TGCTTGTGCTGTCTAATAAAGAGCTGTTGTCACTGAACTACTCGCCTCCAAGCCTCTTATTCACAGAATCAAACAAGTAGGCCAAGACAAGACTGCAAAAACCAGGAAGCTGTACGGATAAAGAAAATGTTGGAAAGATTCTCAGATTCAGGAAAACAACTTGGACATTACAATGGCAAGCTTCAGTTCATGTTTGTGACAAGAGAGCCAGGTGGGGAAGTGGCACTGGCGTCTAGAAGCGAATGACAGAGAGAAAAGAATAAAAACTTCACAAGGTGCAAGAAAGATTGCCTTAATCCTAGATATCCCATTGTAAAAGAGTCTTTAACAGCTGATAAATTATTTCCTTTCCTCTCTCCTCCTTTTCTTTGGAGAGGGAGGGATCAGGGCAGGAAAATTGCTTTTTCCTTTCTGGATCATTTTTGTGCTGACTGAACAAATGCATGTTCTTTCCTCTCTCTCCTCAATATGAGTTTAATTCATTCCAAAAGGCACTTGTCATACTTTACATTAAGGGTGCCTTTGCATTCCTGCCCCAAATCGTGTTGCTTTTGTGTGCCAAAAAGGTTTCGTCATTTGACAGTCTAGGTGGAGTTGGGACCTCGTTCCAAAGTGAACAGTTCCCCCGTGACACGCGAGAGCTCCAGCAGATGCAGTTCATTATTTTCCCTTAAACAATGGAAATAAATTTTAATCTCTCGCTGGCCAGCCCAGACCACACTACGGCAACAAGGGAATAAGGCTGAATTATTCCAGTGTCTGAAATATTTACGAGAGGGTTTTAAATTGTAACCAAATGTAAACTAAAGGGTGGGTTGCTGCACCTTCGTACAACAGACACAAATCTAACTGCAAACTGACAAAACGCTGCCTTCCAAACATCCGTGGGGTTAGAGATAACTAGCCAACCATGTAAGATGTTCAGATATTTTACATCCAAATTAAAAAATGTACATACTGCAAAATTTAATTCATAAGAAGCAGAGGAGGGAGTCATTCAGAAACCTCAGTGATTTGGCATCAAGGAAGATGCAATCGGAGTTTCATACGACTGGTTTTGTTACCGGTTCAGTGCGAATGCATGCATATCAAACATGCTGCAGCACGGCTCTTTAAAGTGCTTTTAGAGGCTCTAGAGCAGGGGTCTTCAAACTTGGCAATTTTGTGACAGACAAAGCTGACTGAGGGATTCTGGGAGTTGAAGTCCACAAGTCACAAAAGTGCCAAGTTTGAAGACCCCTGCGAGTCTAGAGGCAGTGGGGATCATCAGGTCTCTTTTGGTAGTATATGAACTTGAGATTTAAGATGCGTTGGACCTTGTCCTCAGGCACAGCCTGGTCATCTCCTACATCTCATCTGCTGCTACAGGTGCATATTCCATTACAACTATACAGTATCTGTTGCTCAACAGCTCCTCTGGTTATTAGTCTGCTGCTGCACACAGTTCAAAATATTGATGATGACATTTAAATCCTGAAGAATGTAGGCTCCAGATAATTTGGCAATGGCCTTCTAAGATAGGCTGCTCATTATTTTAAGATCTGATGAGCATTCCCTATCTGGCTCTCAAGAGTGGTGGAGGAAGAACCTTCTTGATGTCTGCATGGTGATAATCCATGCCTTGATGGATCATTTAGGATGGCTCTTTGCCATCATCTATCACTGGCTTTCTGCCAGTGTAGAGATTAGTGTTGTGCAAAATGTTTCGAAGTTTTTGGCCAAAAGAAGACAGCTCCTAGTAATGAACAATGTTCCTGAACTATGCTTTTGACAATAGGCCAAGAGCCACAAATTGTTCACCTTTGGATTAAGGGCCATAGAGCGCCAAGTGTTGGATTGCCACTAATTATGGCTACAACATATCTTATTCATGAACTCCAGATACCTTTGGCTGGGAAATTTTGGAAATGGGAGAATGGTAGATGAATCTTAGACCTGATCTAGCAAGGCAGCTTCATTTGCAAAGGACCTGGCTTTTTATTTCCTTTCACTATGAGGCATTGAGGTGCATCAACACCGTGGATTGCAATGGTTATTTAATCCATGCACATTCCTACTGAATCATTTGCTGAACAGAAAGCATTGCTGAACAGATATTATATATTGAATAACTGAAAGTGCATAATTGTCTCTGTGTGTGTGTTTAAAGGAAGCAGACATTCTTCCATAGTCTCCAGCTCCCAAGACCTCCCCTTCCACCAGCCAACAGCTTTCCCCCAGTGAGTATTTCCTGGGTCATGAAGGGTGACCCTTTCCATCTGGAATCAATCAGTCAACTCCTGACAACTTCCTGAAACACCTCATTCCATTTCCTGTTCTCTCCCCCCTTCTCATCACCCCCCCAGTTAGCTCCACTCTTCAAAACTATAGGCCACAGCAGCTTAATGTTAGAGGGTCAGCCACAGTTAGACTCCAAAACACTACACAAGAAAACCTTTGACCTTCAGAAATCTTTACATCTTAGCTAAACAAATCAAGGTCAATATTTCTTACCATTACCTTGTTAACCATTTAGATACTTTCTCCATCCCTTCTTTTTTTAATCAGACTCTTTGAATGGCTTATCCATCGAGACCACTGGTCCATCCAGGATCATAAAGTGTGACATGTCTTTGTTTCCTTTAAAGGCCTTTGAGGCTGTGAGGCCAAAGATGTAGGCCTCTTTGGATAACTCAGTTACTTGAGTTAGCAGAGAAGATGCTTACTGATAACAAGCATTGCCATGTTGAGGGATTGTTGACTACGATATTCTCTGTAGCTTCCTAGATATCCATTCTGGTAAATGTGGTATCCTTCATTGGTCAAGAATAAGACACTGAAAACATATTACACCCATGCATTCATATGCATTATTTTTCTTGATATTTTCAGCTTTCCCAAACTTCTCTATGTCTGTAGAGATACTTCAGTCATCCGGGTCATGGTTGTCCCAAACATGCTTTTTAAGGAGGCAACTGGGCTTTGTTTCTTTTTTCTTCTTTTGAAGACATTTTGCTTCTTATTCAAGAACTTTCTTCAGTTCAGTTGCCTCTTCAAAAAACACCTTGGGGACTTCTCATGTTTCATCAGGACCCTCCATTGGAAATGGAGCACCTCCTCTTCTCCATCATCAGCATATCTTTTTCAATGACTGCATTCCTTCCACAGAATTTAGCCTTATTATGGATGAAAATGTCAAAGTATTCATGGCAGCCTAATCTCTTTAGTTCTCCCCTATATCCACCTTAAATAAAGTAAATTAGTAAAACAGAATCTTAAAAAGTAGAAACCCCATCAGAATGCTTCAACTTTTAAGATGTTGATATCCTCACATGAAATGGTGGCATTCTCGTGTAAGGTGTTGCAGCAATTTGAGCTCACTGAACTCTAGGGTAATCTAGTTTGGGCAATTTCACAAGACTCCAGCAGCCTATATAATATTTAAGATGCCTGGCTCATTGGGCAAAATTGTGTGATACTGCCTGAGGTCTGAGAAAGCTGCCAATTCATGCCCAACACATGCCTAAAGGCCCCGTCTATGGAAGTGTGCATATTTATACCTTTGGAACAGAGGTCTTGTATCAGATCAGACTGTTGGTCCATTTCACTCACCAATTTCTATATTTTGCCCGGAGCAGCTTCCTGGTCCTCTTAACTGGATAATCTTATTATTGACCAAGGGACACTCTGCATGCACCATAACTAGACAAAGTTATGTCCCTTTTTTAGATTAAAGTAACCAGAGTTTCATTTAAATTCTAGAGTTCCAAACATTGTGCATCCAACTTTCCCCTGACATTCCTCAATTTTACATAAATCTTCTCCTTGGGTAAAAGAAGCCAGTCTTTTTCTTTTTATTCTCGTGTTGCTGAAATGTTTCTTTCAAGTTTCTTCTGGTTTTGGTTTTGAACTTAGGTTATCTTTTAAAAAAGAAAAAAAAAACTTTCTGGTTTTTAAGCGGGAAACATCAGCAAGAGTCAACATCAGCTCAAGGGAGCCTTTATTCTATATATTATATTGGAAACAGCACACAAAAATTCATATACAGTATTAAGCAAATTGCTTATGAGAATACAGGCAGATTTTCTTTAAAAAAAAATACATGTAATGGAATGCAATAATATGAAGGTCACCATATCCCTGCCTGTATTCCTAATAATCTCACTAAGGCACTTGGGAAAGAAGAACGTATTATTTTATTTTCTTTCATTAATGCCAGATCGCAATAGTGTTCCATATGATAATTTTTCTCAAACATAAGACTTCCTTTTCTTTTCATTTTCAGAGTTACATATTCTGCCAGATCTCGAGAGCTTCTCAGATACAGAAATCACTCTAGTTGGTCCAGATCATTCACTAATTTAATTTGAACCTAACTCGAGCTGAATTTTCGGATGGATGGATGGATGGATGGATGATAAGCAATTGGCCCAGCAGTTATTGAAAGTAATGGGGTCAGTGTATTCTAAAACTATTTCCTTGACAAAAGGACATATCCTAAGAGAAAATTTCTTGTGTTAAGTGCATCAAAGTTGGTGCAATTGATTTGTTCCCTGCTAAAATGCAAAGTAGAGATCCTTTAAAAATTTCACCAGAGGTAATACTTTAAGCAAATTTCTGAGTTTTTTCTTCATTTGCTATCTCTTGGGAGCAAAAGCAGTCTACTTTTCTAGAATTGCCTTGATATTTCCCATCTTTTCTATGGGAGATGGTTATTTTTGTCTTGTTTGGAATAATACTAAATAAAAAGATTTTAGATAAAGGAAAAACAAAACATGTTGCTAAAGCAGTTTCTGTCATTGCCATTTGCGAGGGCAGAAATAAAAACCAGCCAGGATAGGGACCTGGGCTGAAATCATTGTATTGTAGTGAACACCAGAAGACAATTCCTCTTTCATCTGGAAAAAAATGGTCAACTTATTCTCCTCATTCTGAATGAGAAACTTTTCATACAACTCTACTTCCAAAGGAGGGGGTAAAATCGTCAAACATCTGGAAGCAATATAAAATGCCCAATGTACATTCTTCTTTATAGCTGTACAGTTACACTAATGTGATTTTCTACTTGAGCTAAAGTGATATATATTCAATGTAAGTAGGAGAAAAATGACCCATAGCAGTCTTTCTTTCTGTTCTCCCTCTCCCTTTTTTTCCGGCAAGTTTCCCAGAGATATTAGTAAGGATTCTGCTGTTGGGTGGAAGAGATAAAATAAAGGATAAATTGCCTTTATGAGTGTGCACAGATTAGTTAATAAGGATTAGCTCATCTTTAACACTATTCATTTGGAGGATATACAATGGGTGAGGTTAAATCATGGTCAAAAGAGAATGGAATTCAAAGGCCTGACTAGATGTAACTCCAGTTCTTCCCAAATCTGAAAGTAATAATTTATTAGTTGTGGACAACATTTCAGTAACAATGATAATAAAAGGAAATGATTGGCTCGTGTAAAAAAAAAATGAGGTGCTGCTAGATTTTGGAAACTCCATGATCAAGATGGTCTTTGGTAGAACCTGATGGACAATAGGTTCATTTCCAATTCTGACGGCACTTTACTTCATCCCATATCATGGAACCCAACTATCCTTAAAAAAATATTTTTAATATGGAAGTTTTCCTTTTCATTTTTTCAAGTGCAGAGAAATTAGTATTTTAGCCCTTGTTGATCAGATTTGCACATCCTGGAAGGCATGTGTACATATTACCTGTCTTTGTGTTACATTCTGAATGATGAACTAATGACATGTAAACCTTATGCATTGTAGGATCTCAGCCAATGTTATGGATTCTTCCCAGTATGTGAGAGCTAAAACTAAGGTCGCAGTTCAATCCACCATGACTGCTGCAGTCCTTAGCTTCCTCGGAGATGCTAGCTCCTTTCACTCAAGTATTTCATTATGCTATATTGAGTAGGCAGTTGAAGTAGGGATATCAACCTTTTTTGGAATTGGGAGTTCATCTTTGTCTTCTACATGCTAACAATCCCCTCTCAACTTTCTTCCTTCCAACACGAGATCCTTACACTATAAATAAAATATGGATTTCTAACTGCTAAGATACCAAGAAATATACTGTATCTGTCCCCAATCTAGATGACACAATTGTCTCATCTAGGTCTTCTCATCCTTCCAACCCTGCCTGTTAAGAATATTCAGGTTTACATATTTATGATACCTGGGAATACACTGTGGAGTTCTTTCTCCAGAATTTATGAAGTTTTCTGGATTATAAGATTTATTCACAGTCATGATATGTGCTGTGAAAAGTGGAAAGCTGTGCTGCTTCTTCATATATGTCAACCTTCTTTTTCATGCACGCAGATTGTCCTTTCAGAGGATGCTACAAAGAGGCATAGCAAAAACTCTGATCTAAAACGATATAAGCAATTGGTATGTTTATACTAGGATCCAACTCAACTTTGTCAAAAATTCATTTGATCCAACTAAATTATGTCCTAAGGCGTGGGGAATGCAAAGGCATGGTGAAAATACAATGTTCATTATATCGCAGTTTTTTGGGAAAAAGTTGGACCACGTTTCAGAGGTTAGGACTGTAACATAGCCTCTTGACCTCTTGAACAATCTCACGAGTGATGAGTGATGCTGTGATAAACTTAGAAGAGAAATAGAAATATCTGGAAAGAAAAAGATCGCCAGATGAATTTTTTCCCCCTCATTTCTATCCTTAAAAACCAAAATCTCTGAAAAATAAGTGGAACTCATGCCCTAGAAATGCAATCATTTTGTCACAAATTTGAGTAAATTCAGGATGCCGGAAATTGTATACTGGTCTTATGGCTATGGTTTGCTCATCCCAATATAAATATTTAAAATTTGTTTAAAAGAGGGTTTTCTTTCCCCTTCTTACTTCATTTAGCAATGAAGGGTATTCCATGTTCTGGCTCCTATTAAGTTCTAGGTCAAAGGCTGAACATTTTCGACTTTTCTGAAATTTGTTTACAAATTGATTTCAGTTTCAGCAATTTCCTATCTGATTGCTGAGATGTATGCAAAGCAGATGCTCTCAAGGATCGAAAGGAAAGGATGTAGACCCTTGGCCAAAGCAAAGCAGTTGGGGATGGAATAAGTACATTGGGAAAAAAAAACTAACGAAGAAACCAATCTGAAAATCCCAATGCAAGAAATTAGGAGCATCTTGGGAATAAATAGCCTCTATTAATGGAGTGTGAAATATGAAACTCTTCAGTTATCATCCATGGAGATTCTCAGTCATCCAGGTCATGGTTGTCCCAAAGGTGCTTTTTTCAAGAGGCAACTGGACTTTCTTGGTTTTTCTTCGAAGATGTTTAGCTTCTCATCCAAAAAGCTTCACTCAGCTGAAGATGCTTCTTGGATGAGAAGTGAAATGTCTTCAAAGAAAAACCAGAAAGTTCAGCTGCCTCTTGGAAAAAAGACACACCTTTGGGACTCTTCAGATATCGTTGAATACAAGTAGGTATTGACTTTTGACCATTGATTTAACAATGATTCAAAGTTACAATGACCTTGGGGAAAAAGGACTTACAACCGGTCCTTGAAGTTACAACCATTGCACCACCCCAGAGATCACATAATCAGGTACTTGGCAACTGGCTTTCATTTATGACCATTGTAGCATCTTGCTATCAGAGATTGTGATTTGTGACTTTTCCAGCCAGCTTCCAACATATAAAATCAACTGAGGAAGCCAAATTCACTTAACAACCATGTGATTTGCTTAACCACCTGTTTGTAAAATTGGGTCCTCTCATATGATGATTTGCTTCATAACCACATGATACAGTGATTGGGATTCTGGTCCTAATTAGTGTCACCAATCAAAGACTATCCTAGCAGCCTTAGACAGGATAGCTGACAGAGAATAATGATGGCACCCTTGGTCTTACAATATTTCAAGGCATATCCCTCATGTAGTATGAGAAGGGATTTATGAACAGCTGCCCGATATGGTGAGCCACTGAGGCAGGACAAGAAAAAAAATGGATGGAAACTAATCAAGGAGAGAAGCAACCTGGAATTAAGGAGAAACTTCCTAACAATTAACCAGTGGAACAGCTTGCCACCAGAAGTTGTGGGTGCTCCACCACTGGATGTTTTTAAGAAGAGACTGGACAGACACTTGTCTGAAATTGTATAGGGGGTTGGACTGGAAGACCTCTAGTTTCAGAGGACTGTTTCTCAAGTTCCACCCTGATTTTGCCTGTCCAGGATATTTTCTAACACAAGAAATCTGAATTCAGCATCAGGGAGTTATGTACTGTACTTCCTGTACTGGTTGAAGTTTGCTGGAATGAGAAGGCCTCCCTGAGCGATGGTTTATTTTTCAATCTTAATTATTATTTGATCTTGAGTTATTCCTTAGTTCACAATCCCATCCCTCATTTGGCTCAATTTATAACTCCTCATTTTGTGGCCTTGGCCTGAGCAGTGGCATTGTCACTGTCTTTCAACCTATTGGGTCCCAGTAAACATGACAGCACGTATACCACCACTGATATACTTAGCTACTGTGAAAAGACAGTGTTTTAAATAATTCAGGGTTAAATCCATCAGCTAACATGCAGCAGAAAAGGGAAATGTTGCATGCATCAATGCCTGTAAATCATCATCTTGTATAAACCCAAACAAATTGCAACATTTATTCCAGAACCCCAGATCATTTCATCTATATCAAATCTGTCCAGGATGATGATTACAGTACTTTCTCTTTTGTTCTGAAATGTGTCTGCACAGAAGCTAAATACCTTAGAAAAATATTTCATTTTTAAAAAAGAATGTTTTCAAGCTCACAATTTGTCTCTTGTTGTTCTACTGGCAGGGCATTCAACCTGGTTAAAAGATCCATTAGAAAACATTGCATTTAACTAGATTAATGGGAATAATTTGCATGACTTGTTCTCCTTCCAAATTACAACCAGGAAGAAGAAAAAGACCAAATGTTTTAAGATAGTGGCAAGATATTCTCTCGCAAATCACGTACAGATAATCATTGACTTAGAACCATTTGTTTAGTGACCATCTGAAGTTTTTTTTTTAATTTGTCAAACAGGTACAAGATAACAAGTATAGGTATGAACAGGAACATAAAGGAAGTAAATACAAGTAAATGGGGACAGTAAGACAGGGATGATAGACACGCTGGTGCACTTATGCACGCCCCCTTTATGGACCTCTTAGGAATGGGGTGATAATAAGTTATAATAAGTTATAACGGCCCTAGATTTGCTTAATAATGGCAGTATTTACTTAACAGCTGTGGCAAAAAAAAATAAGACTGTAAAATCATGTGCAACTTACTTAGCAATGGGGATTCTGGTCCACATTGTGGTTATATGTCAGGGACTGCCTGTATGTACTTCAATGTGCCCTGATGGGCAAATTACTCCTGTATTCCATGTACAGAAAATCATGTGCGGTCAGATAGACATGTAGGGATATGTTCAGAATTTCTGGAAATCTTATCACTCGCTGGTACTTTATTCTGTTACTATCAAGCTCAAATGGAGTCTTTTTTTAAAAAACAACAACAAGGTTAATTCCTTGGGGTGCATGAAATTGGGACGTGGGAGCTAGTCTCAAGAGAAAGCTACACATTATTGGCAAGCTGACACACACACATACACCCAAACACTCAAGATCTGAGAGCTAGACTGTTTTAACATAAACATATATATAGCATCTGCAACTGTGTGTCTTTCTCTCTCTGTGCGCGGATATATCCACTGCAAAGCATTGACGATGAACTAGCTCTGAGATTAACTCCACCATTTTATTTTACACTGTTATCAAAGCATCTTCATTCAGCCAAGACTGTAATCTATATCCTCTTTTATTCCTCTCTCTCTTCTGCTCGGATGCAATCCGTATCTTTTATCAGTTCTGGGTTATTTCATTTCTTGGACTGACAAGTGTCCTCAGTAACCTCAAGCAAAACCATTAAACAACTTATTTGTTTTTGTTGATGCTGAGAGCCGGTCCTGGGATGAAAGGTAACAGAAGGTGCACGTTTTAAAGTGCAGAAGACGTAACAATCCTTCGGGAATGGTATTCGTGTTCAAAACACTTGACCCTGTGTGAAAGGCTGAGCGGTACCTTTCAGATCTTCAGATTAAAAGCTGTTTAACATTTGTTCCCTTTGTACCGAAGAACAAAGTGCAAACTGCTATGTAGTCAAAATCACAGCACCCATGCAGTAAGAAAGGATAGAAGAATTAGGGGATATAGAAGTTCTTACAAGAAATGTCTAGTTTGATGAGAAGAAGGCTTGTTGTGGGGGGGGGGTGAGACATGATAGCAGGGTTCCAATATTTGAGGGGCTGGGACAAGATAGAGAGGGTCAACCGATTCTCAAAAACACCTGAAGGCAGGAAAAGAAGCAATGGATAGAAAGTACTCAGGGAGAGAAGCATTTCCTAAAAGTGAGAACAATTAATCAGTGGAACGAGTTGCCTCCAGAAATTGTGGCTGCTCCAACATTGGAGATTTTTAACAAGAGATTGGACAACCATTTGTCTGAAATGGTATAGGGCCGTGATGGCGAATCTATGGCATGGGTGCCACAGGTGGCATGCAGAGCCATCTTGCTGGGCACACAAGCTGTCGGCCAACTTACCTCCAGCTGAGCATGCGCATGCAATTGCACATGCACGCATGTGCAATTGCAGAGACCCAGCTGGTCTTTGGGCTCCCGCTCTGCATGTGCGTGATTGCAGCAGGAAGTCCAGCTGGTCTTCGGAGCTCTCCTGCGCATGCACACATGATTGCTCATGTGCGCATGAGTGCCTGTGCACAGCGTGTGTGCATTGCACATGCAAAAGCTGCATGCATGTGCAGATGGAGCAGTTGCACAGGCAGCGCACGTGGAGGAGCTGCATGCAAGTGTGTAAGGCATGCACAAAGCGTGTACTTTTTGGCACTCGGTAAGTAAAAGGTTCGCCACCACTGGTATAGAGGCTCCTACTTGAGCAAAGGGTTGGACTAGAAGACCTCCAAGGTCCCTTCCAACTCTGTATTGTATTATTCTGTTCAATAAAAGTCCTTGCAAAGGAAGATTCTGCTTTCTGTTTTTGTGCATACTCTTAAGTCCTTTGGGATCCCAAATGGCTTTGAAATCCATGAAGATGTGACTACAACACTCATCCGCAGTCAGACCTTTGGCCCGGAACTTACGGCCGTTATCCTCAAATGCCATGTGAACCCAGGAAAGGACATGGCTCTTTATGGCACCATAGAAAATGCTCTGGCCATAGTTTTATAGTGCCAAAGCTATTTTGGGAACTGAATCCATAGTACTGGACAGCCTTACTATCATGGCCCCTTCTGCTTTCCCCAGAAACAAAAGGAAACTTCAGGAAAGAGGACAAACAACTGCTTTCACAAATCATTGAGCTGATATTTCACTCCGATGAAAGTTGGGTTCTCCTTGACCATCAAAGCCCTTTTCAACTGGTAGTGCTGGAAGAGGCCTTGTGTGTGTGTGTGTGTGTTTATGAGTGTTTGTGTGCAAGTGAAGCTAATTGTGATACTTCCTAGTGCTTCACTGAGGTAAGTATAGCACGACCAACTTATAGAAGCCTAATGGAAATGTTCATATCACTGACCTATATAAGCAAGTCATATATGAAAGCCAACACAGAGAGACTGAGGAGAAGCTTCTTCCCACAGGCAATACGGACTGTAAACCAGGAACCACTAGAACACTCAGGACTATAACAGGAACCACGATTGTACCTCATTCCTAACTTCCCAACTATTCCTAACTTATTTCCTATCCTCCCATCTTGTCTAGATTACTGTCCTGCCCTACTATCAATCACAATCAGGATGGTCACATAAGCATTTCACTGCATATCGTACCATGTATGACTATGTATGTGATCAATAAAATTTGAATTTGAATTTGAATTTGAATTTGAATTTGAACATTGCAGATTTCTGTGCAATTTTGGGCAGATTTTTCTGGTTTTTAATCTTTACTTCCAGTTTCCTACACACACAAAAAAAGTGTCCATTGGGGAAAACAGACTTGTTTAATAAGCACTATGTTCACTTAACAACCCCTGAAAAAAAAAGTTGTGGAATTGGGAGCAGACACATGTTAACACACTTAGCCACTTAACCACCTCCACAAGTTATGACTATAATTCCATGGAAAAGAACAATTTGCCACAGCCAGCTCACTGCAGCCAACTCGCCACAGCCAACTCATCATGGGAAACTTGCTACGAGACAATTTAACAAATCTATTTATTTAAAATATTTTTTTTAAAAAAAATTAATTTTTGTCATTCACGTTTTATTTCGTCCTTCCTTTTGCATTCTTTCTTTAATGATTCTATTCCGTCATTTCTTTGATATTAATGTAACTCTTGTCCTGCAGGGAGTTATCCTGTGGCGAGTTGGCCGTGGTGAGTTATCCCACAGGGAGTTGGCTGCAACAAGTTGAGCGTGGCCAATTGGCCATGGCCGGTTGTCCTAATTCAGGACAACCCATCAGCCTCTCGCCGGCCAGTGCGTTCCCACAGGGTGGGCCTCCTTGGTGTTCCGTTGCCTGGACGTTGTCGTCTGGCAGTCCCGAGGGTTCGAGCCTTCTCTGTGGGGGCACCCTCCCTTTGGAACGAATTGCCCCCAGAGATCCGGACCATCACGGACCTGTGGACCTTCCGGCGCACATTAAAGACCCATCTGTTTCAACAGGCCAGACTGGCCTAGTATTAATTTTGGGGTTTTAATTGGTTTTTTAAAAAATTTTAAATTTTAAATTTTTATAATTGTATACTTTGTTTTTTAGATGTTTGTACACCGCCCCGAGTCCCGTCTCGGGAGAGAGGTGGTTAAAAATTTTAATAAATGAATAAATAAAAATAAATAACTCCAGGCTGAATTACAGTTGTAAATTGAGGAGTAACTGCACGAAGCAATGATAACCAGACTCGGCAAAAGGAGTTCAGAGCCATTTATAGTGAGAAGAGAGCAGGGGGGGAGAGACAGGAATCACTGCAGAAGTCTTACATCTGTGCCACCAGGCTTAAGCGATTAAGGGGTGTCAAAGAGAGAGAAAAAATAAATAAGATTTAGTGCCTACATCCCCTCAGCCCTCTTCCCCATCCGCCTTGCCTCCCTTCACAGGGTTTGCAACCAGAAAGCTTCACTTCCTCCTGCCTTTTTATTAGCCAGTATTTTCAATTCATCAGCCTCAGCTATGATGAAACTAGTGGCAGCTATTCCTCAAAAGCAGCTGGGTCGGCCTCCCATGGGTCTACTTGCTTTTACTAGGGAGAGTCCTTAAAGTGACCAGGGCTGGAATAGCTACACTTGAGAACAAACCTAAAGTGAGTGTTGTGGGAAGTACGTATACAACTTCCTGGCCCATTAAGAAAAAGGATATTTTGAAAAATATGGAAAGATCTGAGGTGCCTGTTACAGGCGGGCATCTTACTTTGGAGTGTCAAATCAAATGCACATCTCCAGTTGGTGCAATGTCTCTTGGGGATGTGGCTCTCCGCCCACCCCCACAAAAAAATGGGAGGAAGCAAGGATTGAACATGATAAATGGAGAGAACAAAAACCTTCCACAATCTATGATGGGGGTTATCATTTACTGTCATCTCGTTTATTACCTGCAGCGTCAGTGATGAGCAACAGAGAGATACTGCCGAGGGAAAAAAAACTAACAACAACAGACAACTTACTTACTTACTTAACAGCCGATCCCACCTCACTTACCTGGAATCGTCGCATATCTCGAGGGTTTCCGGCGGTCTTCAAACAGTTCTGGTTGCACTTGAGGAAGAATTTTAAGAAGAATCTGCAAGGGGGGAAAATAGAGAAGGGGCTTGACATCTTCCGTTTTTTAAGAAATTAAAGTCTGATATCATTTAGTTGCTTTGTGCCAATGTGGTTGTGCCCTGTGGCTGGCAACCATCAGGGGGATAACAACCGACTTGTCGAAAAAGGAAACTGTCAATTAAAACAGATTAAAATGACATTTCTGGCTGCATCCATAAAGCAAGATCTGAAATGATCGGGAACCAGAGATTCTTCCAAGCTTTGTCACCCTGAAGTCATAGAAGGAAAGACAGAAGGAATGCAAAGAGAATGAATTTATAGATGCAAATATGCAGTCAGAAGCACAGTGGACATCTCATTCCCTTTTCCCTGAGTGTTAAAGGATGTTCAGACATTAAAAAGGTAAAGGTAGAGGTTCCCCTCGCACATACGTATTAGTCATTCCCAACTCTAGGGGGCGCTGCTCATCTCCATTTCTAAGCCGAAGAGCCAGCGCTATCTGATGACGATTCCGTGGTCATGTGGCCGGCATGACTAAATGCCAAAGGCACACGGAGCACTGTCACCTTTCCAAGGTGGTCCCTATTTTTCTACTTGCATTTTTTACATGCTTTCAAACTGCTAGGTTGGCAGAAGTTGGGGCAAGTAACGGGAGCTCACTCTGTTATGTGGTGCTAGGGATTCAAACTACAGAACTGCCAACCTTTCTGATCAACCAGCTCAGCATCTTAGCCACTGAGCCACCGTGTAATGTTCAGACATTATTCAATAGTAAAACTGACTTTCTCAATGAAGGTGCACACTGAAGTTAGATCTCCATCATAATACTTTGACATGTTTATTTTTAATGATAGAGATGTTTTCAAGGATGCAGCTGAGTTGTAGAGCTCTTTGTGGGGTGAGCAGAAAGTGCAAAATCTATTTACAAGGTTCAGTTCCCTCAAGTTAAGATCTGGAAATGGCCATGGAGTTGAACTTGGTTCTGTTCACTTTCATGTTTTGTTCAAAAAATTATTTTCATTCTGTAAGATTTCCACATCAATGCACATATTTTTAGAAGTCCAAACAAAAACTGCCTGTATTTTTGACACCATTTCTCCAAATGTACACTTTCTTTCTTTATTTCTTTTGTTTTTCAAATATATCAACCCAACATTGTGTAGAACAGGTTCTTACTTCCTTTCCCCTCCTCAGCTGTTTCTCCTAATTTGGACCCACTCCCCACACCCTCTCTTACTTCCAGCCCATGCATATTTTGGAAAATATGCATTTCTTTCTTTTGTGAGCTTCATAAAATTTAGCAAAGAAGCATGCAAAATGTGAAGGAAAGATAAAATAAAGAAAAAGCAATGGCATCTGTTGAATGCCCCTGTCAGGGATAAAGGGTTAAACTTCTACCGAGCATATTATGTTCATTATGTAGCCTTGGGCAAATCTCTGCATTTCACTTTAAGCCATTTTACAAGACTTCTGGGAATTTAAATGATACAAATGCATACATCACTTGCTCACAGAGCCTTCTGCCCACCTATATTTTAGAGGGTTGCCTTATTTTGTGCTGTAAGGCAACACTTATAATACTCCCCTTCTAATTTTATCTTCTTGATTCTACAATTTGTTGGAAATTGGTACCTGGTATTCTCAAGTCCAGGCCTAAATGTCTATAGAGATTGTCAATCATTCAGGTCATGGTTGTCCCTGAAGCAGCTTCTTGGGTGAGGAATGGAATGTTTTCAAGGAAAAAAACCCCAAGGAAATCCAGTTGCCTTTTGGATAAGTACATTTGGGTCACGTCCAAGTCTTTCAATACCATACTATCTGAAAGCATGCAATTTTATTGTGTTGGTTGAATAGTCATACATGGGGAATGCAAATTTGTGATGTGGGAATTAGGTGTGGCTCTGCTTAAAAGCTAATTTGGAATGTTAAATATGTTGGATTAAGATAGATGAATCCTAGATTTAGAATTCCCATCAGGAAAGTGATAAGCTTCTATTAGGTCAGGTATTATTATTATTTTTTTCCTGATAAGTGGAATTGTGGTAGGATAAATATGAGTGGAAACAATCTCAAGAGATGGAAGCTCCTGGCCAAATTTGTCTAGGCTAAAAGAAATCTGATGGTTTAGATTTGGTTAGTACTTGGATAAGAAATCTCCAAGAAATGCAGGAGGAGGAGGAAGGAGAAAAAGAAGTAGAAGTAGCAGTAATAGTAGTAGCAGTAGTAGTAATGGTAGTAGCAGTGGATACATTATTGGAGTCACTGAAGATTAAGGTTTAATTGAAGAATAAAATACAAATACACTAATAAATATGAAGAATAATGTGGTTATACAACATATTTGTTTTCATCATATGAAGCATCAATAGTCAGGCCTTTGGAAGTTAGCTTTTCACAAGACCAAGCCAATCAGTCTTAAAATCTTTTTATGACTTCTTTAGTTTTTGCACAACTGTTATTTGCAACTGCCTCCATCCCCCTATATTTTAACCTTTGGTTCTAGCCCGTTTATTTGAACTTAATTTAAATTTTATTATAGGTTGTTTTACTTTTCCTAATGGTGCTTATATTTTATGGTCAACTGCCTAGAGAATATTTGTTCTGAGTAGCAAGAAGGCACTGTAAATCAAGGGTAGGTGAGTTAGCACACTGAGGCCCTCAGCCAATGTAGTTCTTGAGCAAATTCCAAGCTCTTTGGTAGGAGTTTGAGAGCTCTGCTACGAGTTCTGTGTCTATTGCTTGAAAAAGAAGATAGAGAGAGAGCAGGAAAAATTGGGGAAATCAGAAATAGACGTCTCTGCCTCCCTCTCTTCCTCTCTTTACAATCCCAAAGAAAAAGGCCAAGGGAATACAATCCTCGGCAGAAACAACATTGTCCACTGTTGCTGTAAATCAAAGACATATAAAATAAACATATTAGTTCTACATCATTTCTTTTACTCATGTTTTACAAGAGAAACACCTACTTTACTACTCTGGACTCTTCTCAGTAGTAAATGTTGAATAGAATAGAATA
>JAEANM010008779.1:0-16781 GCA_017656035.1 Myanophis thanlyinensis
GGGGTCTAATAGGCAAGTGGTGGCATTAAGGCCACCCAGCAATCTGTCCACTGCATCTGGGGTAACAGAATCAAACTAAATATTAAATTATGCACAGGGGAGCCATTTTGGCTCTGGCTCCTATTAGTAGCAACTCTTGGATAAATCTACTTAGATATGTTGAGCATCATTTATTTGCATCCATATAAATAGATTACCAGTACATATCTCAATAACTCATAATGTTTTCTTTTTATACGAACTTAACTTTATGAACCCAGGGCATCTATTTATTTACCTTTATAATAGTCTTACACCAACTCCTGTTCATACAAAAATATGCAAAAAAAAAATTCCCAAGTGGGAGCATTAAGGCTCCAGGATAGTGACTAAGCCCAATGATATTTTCAAGTATTTAGGGAAAGGTGTACAAGTCCTGATTAATGATTGAGAATTTTTACTGATTCTGAAAAGACTTATGTAATAATACACATATCTGTCTTTAAGTTGCCACAAGACTCTGTTGTTTTGTTGTAACTATTTCACCTATTACCATTTTTAGAATTACAAAATTATGTGTGGCTTGCTGCCATACCTTTGTATGGGTAGGAAAAAAAACACCAAACTGGTAACAGTTGATTGACAACCCAAACTCCACTGAGAAAATTACTTTCTATTTTCAATGATGGGTGTCATTTAACACTGTTTTCCCAGACGACATTTGAAGTAGAAGTGCCCTTTGACTCTTTTACTACCAAAAAAAAGTGTGATTATGATAAAGCATAAATTAAACCTGACTCTTGGGACAATAATTTACACATTCAGATGGAGAATTAAGAAGTCTATATTATACCAGTAGAATTTCTCTGTACATCTTTATGTTGGGTTACAGTTTTTTTTCTTTCATAATACTTTAAATTCTGAACAAGAATTAGTCAGACACTGGTTGTGACAAGTCTTATTTTGATGAAATTAAAAAGATGCCATTCCTACCATTGGATAAATTACATAAAGTTAACCTTTTTAAAAATAAGGACAATAAGTGTTTAATACAGCCCCAAATGGAAAATCTCAAAGTAGCTGAATTTAAAGTCGAGATAAAAAAACACAAAGCAGATAATGAGGAAAATGTTATGTTTCACAAAGTCTGACTGTTCCTGTATCACATCTTAAGGATACCTTATCCTAGACATTTAGCAATATATTGTGATGATTTGTTGTACAGTGTTCCTCTTTACAATGGATATCTGGAATAAAATTTTATGTTTCCAAAGAACTCTATTAAAAATGAAAAACAGGAGGGTCAACTAAAGTATTCTACATAAGAGTTAGTTTCAAATATTTCAAAGGACAAATTCAACAGCGGAAAAGGAAACCTGAGCTGATATTGCCCAAGCGTAGAGTTTTGTTTTTGGGAACAGAGAAATGCCAGAAACAAGGCAGACGGATTAATACATTAAGACAAAAAAGGAAATATGGATGAATTAAATAGAAACTAATTGTTTTATTTAAAAGTATTTTAAGGTTCTGAACAAACCAGGGAGCCAAATGGGATCGACACCGGGTCAGAGGCCGCAAGGGCATGACTCGGTTGAGAGCCTCGGACGCCACCCTCTCCCAGGTGGCCACCAAGTCCCTGACAGGGTCGTGTGTGTGTGCCTCGGGAAACAGCCCAAGCTCCATTAGGAACCTATCTGGGTCCATTAGGCGCCTGGGGCGGAACCATTTTATCGGCTCCACCTCTCTGCGATGGGAGGTGCGGAATGGAAGTCCAGTCTAAGGAGCGAATGATCTGACCATGACAAGGGCTCTATAAAAACATCCCCTATACCTAGATCATTCTGCCACTGATCAGAGACAAAAACCAGATCCAGGATGTGACCTCCCATGTGAGTGGGGTCCCGAATTAGTTGGGTCAGGCCCATGTCTGTCATGGAAGCCATGAACTCCAGGGCAACCCCCGAGGTCATGCCGGTAGAGGGAAGGTTGAAGTCCCCCATGACCATAAGTCTGGAGGTCTCTACTGCCAAGCCGGCTATAACCTCAAGGAGCCCAGGCAGGGCCGATGTCACATGGCAGGGAGCCAGTTATGTGAGTAGTAGGCCCACCTGGACCCCGGAGCACCACTTCACACAAAGGGATTCACATCCGGTCATCTGAGAAACAGTGGTTTCCCTAGGACATAGATCTTCCTTAATAACCACTTAATAACCACCCCCCACCCCTTCCCTGAGCCCTCAGCCAATGAAAAACTCGAAACCCAGGTGGGCATAACTCCAGCAGAGGAACACCCCCCTCCAGGCCCACCCAGGTCTCAGTAATACCTACCAGGTCTGCCTCCCCCTCCTGAATCAGATCATAAATGAGGGGGGCTTTATTTCTTATGGACCTGGCATTACACAGCATCAACCAAAGGCCCAAGGCCCGATGACACAGACCACTCAGGCAACGGGAAGTAATTTGGGGGTTGGAGCACGCCACCGTACGTAACCAATGGAGGCATACTCCCTGAGCCTGATACGGCCCCCTATACATGCCATAGTTGCCCCTCCCACCCACTGTGATGGAATGCACTTCTCCCTTGCAACAACCCCCCCTCCTCGAACTGAACCCCCTACCCCTATTTATTTATTTAATTAATTTATATACCGCCCCCTCTCCCAAAGGGACTCTAGGATACCCCTAGGATCTCCCCAGAGCGGCCAACCCTCAGTCTGGCCTCAACCTCAGGCAGGGCGTCCCCCAACCCCCACCTGGACAACCCCCTCCCTAACCCCGGTAAAAATTTAGTAAAAATGGCCTGGTCTATAGCCCCAATAGGGGTTATGCCTAATAGGTCTGCCTTGTTCCCGTGCACCTCTGCGCCAAAGATATCGTCTATGCTGGTTACGGTCTGCTGCATATTTACTGCCTTGCACGGGAACACCGTCAGGACCTGTAACATTGGCTGCCTCTACTCCCATATGAAGGTTGCAATATCCCAGGGTCATGTAATCACTTTTTGCATCCTTCTGGCAAGCAAAGTCAATGGGAAAGCTAGATTCATTTAACAACTGTGGCAAGCAAGGTCATAAAATGGGATAAAATTCACTTACAAATGTCTTGATTAACAACAGAAATTTTGGACTCAATTTCATAAATTGAGGACTACCTGTATCCCAACAGATTCATGTTTTAAGTCATGTGGTTGCCAACTATCTATAAACTATAAACACCTCGCCATATTTTGTCATATTTTTTCTTTAAACAACTTTATTAAGTTTCAAAGAGAAATAAAATACAAAATAACAAAAAAGAAAAAATTGTGACAAGAAAAAAAATATTTTCAGCTTTTTTTAGTAGATATAAATATACAGTATAACAACTTCTAATTCTAAATTAAAACAAAAGCACAAAAACTTTATATAAACTTGCAGGTTTAACGATCAAAACAGCATTAGAATTGTATAACAAAATAACCTTTTTCTCTGTTTAAACTTAGATATAAAAATGCACAATATTTATGTAATCAAAACAGATCTAATCCTTAAACCTAAAATCAAAACTTATTATCTTTCTCAAGGAAAAAAGTTCAAAGGTGGTTTAGAAACAAAGCTAGTTAGGCTTTTGTCTTTCATCAAAGTAGTCAGTTTTACCATCTCTGTCAGTTCAATTAATTTCACAATTTATGTTCATTTGTTGAGAATTTGTTTTTCTTTCCACCTCTGTGAATGTTATTCATACGTCTTTATTTATGCTATGTCTTTTTCTATTAAACACCATAGACTGCAAGTGATTACTGTACATAATTATGGAACAATCTTTGTTCTTATGAAAATATTCATGAATAGAAGAGACTGTAAACAAATTTCCATTTTTTTTGTATGATTCCCACATCCACATTCAAAAGCAAATGTGGAGGGGGAAATAGGAAAAATATAGGTAGTCCTCAACTTATGACCAGTCCCTTAATGGCTATTCATAATGATGAGAGACCCTGCAAATATACTTACAACCAAGTTCCAAAGTTGCAAAGGCTGAGGTCCTCCAGTGGTCATATGACTGTATTTTGGGTGCTTGGCAACCAGCCTGCACTTGCAGCATTCCATTTACATGACTGCAATTTATATTGTTTTTGCAGAAAGTAGGGGTTTATGTCCGGTTTTCAGCAAAAATACCTCATAGCAAATATGGATTCAGTTAAAGAGCATGAGGTTTGCTTAAGCACTGTGGATTCACTGAATGACCATGCTGATTTGCTTAATGAAGTTTGTAAAATCGAGTCAGCCAGATGAAGATCTGTTTTATAACCATTAAGACTTATGGCCATAATGGGTAGGGTCCATTACAGTTTTAGGTCTCCCTCATTGTTCAGCTCATGGAAGACTGATTAAGTGTTTATGGAAGACAACACTAGTGCTGAAGGCATTTTAATACAAAAATAGCAAATTATAATCATTATATTTTGTGTTCCTGTTTCAGTGTTTTCCGATATAAAACTCCCTTCCAACTCTGTTAAAATATGGCAATATTTTTAAAGCAAGTACTTACTTTTCCAAAAAGTACTTGAACTGAGAAAAAGGGAAACAGAGAAGTCATGGGGTACCAGAAAGAAGGATTAAGATTATACTTCCCAATATGAATAGCTAGAATACTGCAGTGGTATAAAGTAGTCACCATTATATATTTGTAACACATCTATTAAAAATTATAATTACTATAGGAGAGCAGCAAAAATACTATTTTATAGTGCAGTAATTTTTCTGACTGCTTAAAATATGCATTCTGCAAATCTCACAGTAATCCAGTAAAATAAAGTAGCATTATCCTATCCTACAGATCAAGTTAAGAAAAAGTTACTTCCTGAAATTTATTCAGTCAACACCAGCAGCAACTTTCCAAGTGAGAAGTGAGTAAATTTGACCACTTAGACACATGTATGGCCTTATTTCAGATCAACCTTAGTTCAAAAATCCCTGAATGCCTCTGCTATGAATGATCTGTCAAGTGCCAGAAACAGAAAGAATAGCATTTCTTCTAATTTATGGATCTAGACTCTACACTGAATGTGTCAGCCCTACTTATACATTACACACATTAACCTCAAATGCCATTCTAATGTTTTAATTTAAAGTTATTAGTGTTTGATTATCCTCACCATCTCTCCCCTCTGCCACCTTTATGATTGACAAAAAGGCTTCTTACAACTTGCAGTTGCCCTGTGGAATTCCCCATCCTGCCAAAAGTAATTTGCATTTTTCAGATGGTCTTGATAATCTCATAGCTGTTAACACTCCATGAGAACAGATTATAATAGTCATAAACAGCATTATTCATTTTTAATTTTAAGACAGCTCTTAAATAGCTTCTTGAGGCAATGCTCCCATGGGCTAGGCATTTTATACCATATCACAAACCCCGAGAAACATTTTTACTTTCTCAGCCTGTTTGCTCATAGTACTGTTATATATTTATCATAGGCTGACCATATTTGATAGCCAAAAAAGAGGACGCGGGGGGGCGGCGTCGGCGGGGCGGTGTCGGGGTGGCGTCGGTGTCAGGGGGGCGGGGCGGCATCGGGGGGGCGGGGCGGCATCAGGGGGGGCAGGGGGCGGCGGCGGCGGGCTTCCCTTCGCCGGAAATCGACCGCAATGTCCCTGCAATCATTCACTCTTAACAATAGATCACAGGAATGCCTCAGGGCACCCACCTCCACCTATCTTCTGGCATCCTGCTCCAATTGGACACCACAGTGTTTGGGCCTCTTCCTCATGCAGGTTGTTACTTAAGGCAGTTCATTTAATGTTGTCCTGACTTTCAACCCTAATGGGCAACCTCCATTACAATTGTAACTCAAGGACTACACAGGCTTTTAAAATGAAAAACGCAAACTTTCAAAAATCTCTTGAAGAATCAAAACATTTTATTAAAAAGAAAATTCTACGTTTTGGAAGTCAGTCCCTAGTCTTTAAAGATTACACAAATGCACAGATATGCGTAGGGCTGTATGCTTATTGTTAGAATAAATATTTGGATTGATTAAATTATGAAAGCATGTTTTTTTTTAAAAAAAGATCAGTTATATTTCAAGAATCAGTAGACAACGTGTAGCCCCAGTCTGAAAGTTATTTTCAACCTACCTCTCAAAAAGATTGGCATAATTTCCAGATATTCTGAAGCAGGAAATATTTTAAAACTCTATGTAAATCATCACACTTTAAAATGCTACCAAAATTTTTCACATGGACAATGCTTCTCCAGGGCTTTTGTGATTCCCCATTCAATTTGGCCAAGCTTTGCAATCTATCTTGTAAAGCCTGCATAAACAGGTAGTCCTTGATTTACGACCACAATTAAGCCCAGAATTTATGTTGCTAAGTGAGAAATTTTTAAAGTGAATTTTGCCCCATTTTATTACTTCTCTTGCCGCATTTGTTAAGTGAATCACTGAATTAATAACACTGTTATTAAGTGAATCTGGCTTCCCCGCTGACTTTGCTTGTCAGAATGTCTCAAAAGGTGATCACATGAGCCCAGGACACTGCAACTGTCATAAATGTGAGTCAGTTGTCCAGCGTCTGAATATAAATTACATGCCCATGAGGATGCTGCTTCATATATGTGAAAAATGGGCCTAAGTCACTTTCTCCAGTGCTGTTGTAACAGTCACTAAACGAACTGTTGTAAATCGAGGTCTGCCTTTAGTTTTATGCTAGTCCAATATGCTGATTATTTCCTTATCACTGCCCCATCCCTTCCTGCTTGCTTAGATGCCTCCCTAAGGAATTAATATACTTCATTCAGTCTGCTCATTCCTTTAGGGTAGATGGAGACAATCAGGATGGTTTGGATAAGGTTACTGTCATCAAGTCCTTAAACTCCTTTTATATAAATGTAGTCTCACTGTCTGAGATTACAGTGACAAGAGGTTTGTTTTTTTACAATTCATTACACTTTTAGTAAGTATTTTCAAATAAATATTCTAAAGTGACTTACCTTCTTTTTCTTTTACATTTCTAGCTTTCACAGTTGCATGTTATCTGT
Source organism: Myanophis thanlyinensis (assembly GCA_017656035.1). Taxonomy (NCBI): domain Eukaryota; kingdom Metazoa; phylum Chordata; class Lepidosauria; order Squamata; family Homalopsidae; genus Myanophis; species Myanophis thanlyinensis. Next base: position 7,003 of record JAEANM010008779.1, read on the forward strand.
AGAAACATCATTGCTTTTACTAATCTCATATTTCTGTCTTGGAAATGTCCTTATCTTTTCCTGAATTTGCCTAAGTTTGTCTTAACATTCCCAAGTTGTCTACTGTTTTCACTTCTTTGCAATTAGATGTACCCTCAGTAACCGTATTGGTTAACATTACTGTTGCCTTGTTAATACTCACCATTAACCCACTTTCTATTTTCATTTCATAGCGGACTCTATTAGGTTTTTTTTATTTTGTTTTTGCTTTGTTTCTGTTTCCAGAAAAAATTGTGTTGTCTGCATATCTGAAACTGTTTAGTGTTTTGACCTCCAATTTTGATTCCTGTTCTCATATCTTACAGTCCTGACATTTATATATTTGCTGAATAATTTAAACAGATATGTATGCGGACAAGAGGCATCCTTGTCTGACCCCTTTCTCTATTCTGAACCACTTTTGTTTTTCTAAATTTAGTTTTTATAATAGCTTCTTGTTCTTTATAAAGATTCCTTGGAAAAACAATCAAATGTTCTATTACACCCTTTATATTTAGATGCTTCACATATAAAGCATGAGACAGAATCAAAAGTCTTGCTTTAGTCAATGAAGAAAACATGAACCATTTCCTTGTACTTTTTTTTTGCTCTATTCATTGTCCATTTTATGTCTAATCATAAATTTAAGTGGCTTTTCTGAAATTTAACTATTAATTTGTCGTTTCTCTGTATGTACTTCTATTGTTTTTTTGTAAGATTTTACACCAAATTTTACTTTCATAACGAATTAGGATTAACATTTAATGCAGGCTTTGTATCTTCCTTCTTGACAATGAGCATATATGAATAATCTTCCAACTTGGATAAAATGAACTAACTCCCCCCAATACTTTTCATATGGAGTGCTTTCTTAAAAAATATTTTGAACATTACTTTGGAAGTAAATTAAATTGTAGTATTTTCTCTCTAATGTTAGGCTTTAACAAAGGTAAACTAAATGGCTAACATTTGCTAAAATTAATTACTTTCACTTACTTATTCTATTTAGATAAACATCAATTTAACATTTATTGTTTACATCAGTAAAATATTTTTGTTATAAAAAACACTAATATTAGTGTTATCAAATTCAAAATGTATGCAGTGGAATCATAGATAAGTATTGGATTGCAAAAAAAAGAAATCCCTGAATCTTCTAATTTGTCCTGTACTTGCACGTTAATTGTGAGTTATACTAATCTATTCCTTACTTATGTATGGACTTCTAATAGACTTTATTCTAATACAAGAAGTTGGTGGATAGTAGAAGTGGAAGAGTAATTGCTTCATTTGACCTTAAAATTAGAATCAGAAAGATACACTGGCATCATCGCAAACAAAATGCTAACGCCAAGTTCCAAGCAGAATTTTCAGTTAAGAACTTTTTAAAAAAATAATCATTGCTAAGCAAGTTTTTTTCTTTTTTTTCTTTTGCTTAATTGCTAAACAGTGCTAATCTTTGGAATATGCTAATAGTGTAAAAATGTGTCACGTAACCTGTAATTTGAATCTCCAAACAGATTTGGAGAAACTAGGAAAGAGATAGCATTTGGCCTCCAGATCTAATCATCTGGAACATAGGTAGGAGGAAAACTAAAATTCTCCGGTGGCAATTATTTTCATATCCTCCAAAGATAGCTGGCTACTTATAGTCTTTCTTTTATAATTAAAATGCTTCTCCACAATGAAGACATGTATATTTTTAAAGAAAAAGAAGATGTATGAATTTTGAAATAAGTCTATAGAATCTGTTGCTGAATGTCCAAAATACATGACCACAGCGACAAGCAAACATCAGAATTTCTAATGTGGGCCATCAGTCCCCTTTTTCAAGGTCACTAAAATAGTCATTAAACAAGAAGCTATTAGTTGTAAAAGGACTATCTATATTCCATTCAAATTACCACAGTCATCAGAGTAAAACACAAATATGTCTATGGGTAGCACAGGCATCTAGTCGCATGATCAATTAGTCCTATTTCATAGACTCCAGTTCAGGGGTGTCAAACTCGATTTTATTGAGGGCCGCATCAGGATTATGTCTGATCTCGGAGGGGTGGGGATGGGCATGGTTGGGATGGGGGTAGCAATGGTGGGCATGGCCATGGTGTTTCACACAGGCTCAAGATGCATTTTTTTCCCTTTGTATTCAAAACAGCTGTTCCAGACAAAGGGAGATTTACTTTCTGGCACAAATAGTCTGAATTATATAATGTAGAGATTAAAGACATGTAGAGTCTCCAGCTGCTATGGGGCTTGACTCTTTTATATGGGAGCAGAGCATAAACGAACTGACAATTTCTACAAATGTCTCTGAAAACTTTCAGTCCAACAATCTATCAATCTTTGTTACTACCTGACACAGCACTAGAGGAGGACTTAATATTAGTAATAATTTACAAAAATGATATACCACCCATTCTCAATGACCCTGGGTGGCTCATAACACTAAAAAATACAATTAAATCAATCACCGGTAAAAGATTAAGATAAAAGCGGACAAACTCAGTGATACAAGACAGCAAGCCCACACCAGCAGCCTGTTTTGGTCAGTAGAGGCACCGTGGGCCAGTCTTTGATACTTCCAGACCAGCCTCGCAGGCCAGATCTAAGCAGCTCAGGGGCCGAATCCAGCCCATGAGCCTTGAGTCTGATACCTCTGCACTAGTGAAATAATCTGTGACCAATTGAGTAGGAAGATTACAATATAGGAATATTATGCAAGCAGCCTAATTGTTTAAAAGACCTTTATATATCTTCTATATCTTGATCTGTAGTGACAACAGCGAGCAGGTGGAGGAACACCTGGAAAGTGAAGGTATGCTCTGGAAAGAAGAGGAATGGTCAGTCGTAGTAAGATAGAACACGTGTGTGAACGAGAGGGAGGGAAGTGGAACAGTGAGATTACAGAGGGCTGAGGTCAAGAACGTGCAGGACTTTAAGTATTTGGGGTCAATAGTCCAGTGTGACAGGGAGTGGAAAAGAGGTGAAGAGGCGACTACAAGTGGGTTGGAATGGGTGGAAAAAGGTGTCAGGAATGTTGGGTGACAGAAGAGTGTCAGCAAGAATCAAAGGAAAGGTGTACAAGACAGTAGTGAGACCAGCTATGCTGTATGGGTTAGAGACTGTACCAGTGAGGAAAAGACAAGAGGCAAAGATGGAGGTAGCAGAGATGAGGATGTTAAGGTTCTCTTTAGGATGACCAGGATGGACAGGATTAGGAATGAGCACATCAGAGGGACAGTCAGGTTGGTTATTTTGGAGACAAGTTCAGAGAGGCCAGACTAAGATGGCTTGGGCATGTGCAGAGGAGGGAGAGTGGTTATATTGGTAGAAGGATGTTTGAAATGGAGCTGCCAGGCAAGAGATCAAGAAGAAGGCCAAAAAGGAGATATATGGATGTGCTAAAAGAGGACATGAAGGTGATTGGGGCGAGAGTGGAGGATGCCGAGGTTAGAGCTGAGTGGAGGCAGATGATTCGCTGTGGCAACCCCTAACGGGAACAGCCAAAAGAAGAAGATACATCTTCTAAAGCCCATATACCTAAAATAACAGAAAAGGTGGCTAAAACCACAGATTGCAAAAAACATCTCTGCGTACAATAAACTGTAGGGTGCTCTCTAAGCCTGCTTGTTTTCTTGCAGACATTTCATTACCAACTAGGGAATATCATCAGTGCTAGTAGGGAGTGTGGTTTGTTCTCATTTTATATATTAGTGGCTTGCCTTGTCAGTGGTTGTAGGATTGGTCTTGGTGATTCTTTGCTTGGCTATTTTTTTTTTACCATTACCTTGCTTGTCTAAGTTGGTAATTCCTTGATTGGGTTACTGTCTGCTTCTTGACTGTTGTTTAATCTTAGTGTTATTCTCTGATCATCTGGCTGTTGATTGCTAGTGCACAAGTATTTTGGGCTTTTTGTTTCCTTTTTGGTTTTATAATTGCCTCTTTTGAATATGTAAATGTTGTTTATCTCTATGTACCTGTTTAAATCTTTTGGTATTATCACCTGGTTGCATCTTAGCATGTAATGACTACACACTTTCACAATTTAAAAAATATTATTATAGCTTGTTCTTGCTTACTTGTAAATGACAGAAGGGTAGATTATGATTTTAACATATATTTTATTTGTTATTTATTATTTTTTTAATTCTAAGATGTTTAGTAGATACTCCTGGAGTATTTTTAATTGTACTAGTCTTTGACTTTATTAAACACTTGTTGTCTATGTGCCTGTTGATGGCTGAATTGTCTCAGTTCTAGGCTTCACGGAAATTCTACCATTTTTTGACTTGGCTTGGTCTACATGGAAATCTACTCTCTATAATCTGCAGATACACTAAATAATAGTAAATCAGAGATAATAAAATCTTCCTGTAGTCTCACATTTAACTTTTGCCCACCAAAAGATTCATTTTACCTTTCATGTTTTATCTCAAAACATACAGAGCACAAGTTGTACCATTTCTGTGGCAATGTGTGACTATTGGGCCACGGTGGTGCATTGGTTAGAATGCAGTACTACAGGCTACTTCTGCTGACTGACTGCAGTTTGGCAGTTTGAGTCTCAGTGGCTCAAGGTTGACTCACCCTTCCAGCCTTCTGAGGTTGGTAAAATGAGGACTCAGATTATTGGGGGCAAGATGCTGACTCTGTAAACCGCTTAAAGAGGGCTGTATGTAAAGCACTGTGAAGTGGTATATAAATCTAAGTACTATTGCTATTTTTTTTCCTTAATGAAACTTTTCTGGAAAGAAAAATAGCAGACAATGTAGTAATAAAATATAGAAGGGTCACAAATAGAGGACAAAATTGTCTCAATTATTAATGAAATTGTATTAAGCAAACACAGTCACTGTGATATAAAACTGACATTTAGATGCATCATTAAAGCCAAATTAGATGCTATGACTATGCAAGACTTTGGATCTGAAAAGAAGGTATGCTTTGGACAGCACAAAAAGCAATGATTAGCTTCGTGTGTTTTTTTTAATTTGAACCTTGTACAAAATACATTTTCAGAAGCAAAACTATTTGTCCTTTCCAAAAATAAAAATAGAGCATATCTAGGTTTTGAAATACTTTTTAACCACTGAAGGTTGACCTCCATGAACAAACAGATTGATATTCCTGCATTGTGCATCCACAAAAATGGCAATTTGTGGGGACTTCTTTGGTTAACCTGGAAATAATGTCAGATGGCATCTACAAATAATTACCTTCATATTTTAAGCAGTTTCTTTTGTAAGTCTTTCAAAAAGATATTATTCAAATTGCTCTCTAGGATTGTCCTTTTTATTGCCTTTTTAATTTTTAAAGCCTTGTACAATTATCTCTTTACGTTTCATGGCAAATTCTTCTTGAGAAGAAACTGTAAGGAGAAACAGTTTGGATGATTTTGCATCTCTCTCTTTTATCCAGAGAGGACCATAGAGCCTGATCTACTGATCTGCTCCTTATGAAAGTCTGAAACATCAGCTCTGCATTTTTGTAAAGCTGTCTTAGTCTGCCATCTTTCCCAGAAATGTCTACATATAAATGCCTGATGGAGTAGTCTCAGTCTGCTGGCTTGTAGAAATTTTAAAGGCTTATTAGCAATATCTTCTGTTAGATCTCTTGGATATAAGTGATAGGCTTCCAGCCTCAAGAAAGGATATATATGAGAGAAAATCTAAGACTGTCTGTGATCAGAACTGTATGTACATTGTCTGTCACACTATGCATTGTACCATCAATCATAAGATATATTTGAAAAAAGAGAGACAAATACATTTATTTGTCAGATAGCTACTAAGTCATTATCGTATTAAAAATTGGTAGTGAATTATAAGTTCTCCTCATGTTTAAAATAGTAATACAAGATGGGGCTGATATACATTATCATATTATATTATTTACACTGAAAGCTTGGAATGGCCTATACCAGTGTTTTTCAAACTTGACAATTAATGTGTGGATTTCAACTCTCAGAATTTCCTAGGTGGCATATTCACTCCATACATCTTAAAGTTGGAAAACGCTGGAATTCACAGTTCCATATTTCTCTCAGAGCGTAGGATGGGAAGTTACTGCCTGCATATAACTATTATTAATCAGGCTTTCGCTGCACTTTTTTTTTCTCAGAATGTGCTCAGTTTACATGTAAAGGGATCTATTTATCCAGAGCCTGAAGGGTAATAGGAAACCGAAAGGCCACCACTATGCATATAGAAAGAATATATCAAGGTCATATACAGGATTTAAATCAAGATTTTGTGTTTCTTTTCCATTAAAGTACATCTCTGTGCAGATGTTTGTACCAGGAAATTCACCCTGAAATATTAAAAAAGGGTATTCCCCCCCCCCTTTTTTTTTTCCTTCTGGAAATCTTCTCAAAGATTCAGTAAATTATGCAAAGGATAAACTGAACTAAAAGACGACCTTTCTATTCGGTCCTGGCTTTGTTTTTCTGTTACATGAATATTGGTTTCCATTATGAGGTGATTCCTTGTACAGAAATGTACAAGGATCTTTATTCAAATCATTATTTTTCACATTTCATCAGGCAATTACATGTTTGTCCCAAAAGATTTTTGATCCAACATATTTTTGGACAAGACAGTTAATGTGGATGTTTCTGCTTCCTTTGTAACAGACTGATCATTACAAGATAGCAAGAGAAATAAATAATAAGCTTATCTTCTCTAGTAGAGTGGTTTGGTGATTTACCTACAAAGGGGCCTTGGGATTGCCTGAGAAGATAGTCCTTTTAAATTTGTTGGCAGTTACATTAATACGCTGCTGGTGTGCCTAGAATATTCCAGTATTCTTGGGCAGGTCCACTCTCCCCTCCCTCCAGACAAGTATAGACAATTTGGCCAACTTAACACATTTGCTAATATGATACTTGCATTTTTTTTAAATTTCATATTTCATCCCTTATCAATAGTCAAATTATATTTTAAAAAATCCCACATCATTCAATCCTGATCAGCAAAGATCTATTAAGAGCTACCAGAAATATTATCTTACATATTTTAATCTTCATACAAATTCAATTTTATAATCCAAATTCATCATTTTCTCTAAGAGACAAAACAGAACAAATCTCTCCCTACTTATAAACAAATATTTAAAGCACCATCATACAATCCTGGTCAAAAAGAAATCCCATTAACAGCTATCAGAAACCACAACATATATATATTTAACCCTTATCAAATAGATTCACTTCTTTACAGTTTAAAAAAGCTTAATATTTAGTCCCATCAAGTAGTGTCCCCACAAGTTGATTTCTTCTTTGTCTCCTTCCTGGAACAGCTTGATCAGTTTATCTTTGTCTCTTTTCAGAGAATATTTCCTTGGTTCCATACATTGCTTTTGTAAATCCAAAGTAAGAAGGCCTTTCTAGTCACCCTTCTGATTCATTATTTGGATGTCTCCTTCAATTACTAAAACATCAGCTGGTTTCATTTGTAAATCCATTTTGACATAGTTTTCATACTTCTGCTAACTTAGAAAAGGATGGGCAGTGGTTCAGTTGTTGAAGTAACCAGCAATGTAACTAATTCAATTTGATAGTAATTGTTATAAGAAGACTTAGCCTAATATTGGAAGTGTTCATTTGGGATTCTACTTGAATGGCATTGTCATATAACCGTGACAGCGATCTATGGCACAGGTGCCACAGGTGCCATGCAGAGCCATCTTGCTGGGCACACAAGCTGTTGGCCAACTTACCTCCAGCTGAGCATGCACATGTGATTGCACATGCACGCATGCATGACTGTAGAGACACAGCTGGTCTTCGGGCCTTCGCTGTGCATACACATGCGATTGCTCATGTGTGTGAGTGCCTGCACGCAACGTGCATGCATTGCATGTGCAAAAGCTGCATTCATGCACAAATGGTGCGGTTGCACATGCAGTGCACATGGAGGAGTTGCACTCAAGTGTGGATGGCATGCACAAAGCGCATAGTTTTCGACACTCGGTAAATAAAAGGTTCGCCACCATTGTCATATAATGTATTAATTATTCTCTTTATTTAACTATTCACATCCATATGTTTACTTTTACTTTGTAATGGCTTGGGCATTTTAGCTGTACATAAACTAAATTAAACAGGGGAGGGAGAACAAGTAATTCTCAGATTATAACAGCAACTGGAAGCAAAATTTCCATGATGCAGTTGCAAAGAACAATATCATGTGATCACATTGCTTAGCAATAGTAATCCTGGTAGCCCTACTTGCCAGTGTAATCCCAGGGCCACACAGATCATTAAACAGCAAGAAATGGGACTCCCAGGCAAGCAATCCAATGGGTATGCAGCAGGGGTGGTATTCAGCTTGGTCGCACCAGTTCTAGTGAACTGATGGTGGCTATGTTTGGCTCTGCCCACTCATCCCTGCCCTTTCCTGTCCTATTATCCTCTTCCTTTTTTTCTTTTTTGATGACCTGAATCACATGAAACATTTGTTTTGCAGCCTTCCTACTCACCCCAGCTGCCTTTGGTAAGGAAAAACTTGCATTTTAGAAGTCATAGGGCAGCAGGGATGACCGAACCAGTAGTAAAATTGATTGCATCCCACCACTGGTGTGCAGCGAATGCTGCAGAGGATATGTGGGTATTGTGGGGGAGGAGATTCACAGTAGGCTACTATACTGTCGGACATGCAGATGACTCAGAGAGCACCATGGGCAAGCAACAGGGAATGGGTGAGTAACCGAATACTGTGAGGGTTACTACTGATAGCTGCTGCAATCAGCAAGTGGGCAAAATAGCAGCAAGAGGAGGGAGAACTTCTCCCTGATTGCTTCCTCTTTGACTGCTTGTGGCAGGCAGCAGGGAATGTCAACCGTTACAACCATGTGACTGGTTCACTGTGATATCACAAATGCAAGCTAGGCACCAAGCACCCAAAAAATCATTTAACTATGGAAGACTGCAACAGCCAGAACTTCAGAGTCTAATTGTAAGTCCTCATTCAGCACTGTTGTAACTTTGAACAGTCATTGAATGAATGGGCACAACTCTAGGAATATCTCTACACCAAAGGGCACTTTAAAAGTGAGATGAAAAATTTACAATGATAGAGCTATGTCTATCCTGTTTCTCCTTAACATTTTTCCAGTGGGTAAACAATGCTTTCATTTGAAAGAATTAAAGATGGTATCAATATTCTAAAAATTCTTTCAAGATATAGCTAAAGAGCAATTAGCTTTTTTTAAAAAAAACAACAACCATATACACAGTATTGGCTTTAGCATCTAAGTAAAATTAAAATCAATGTGTAAGATTTCCTATTGTCAGAATAAAGATGAAACAGCTAACCGAACTATATTCCCTACAGAGTTGATACAGTCTTTTATCTTTCTTAGGTAAATGGCCAGCACTTTTTGTGATGGAGTGGGTGGTAGTGATGCATACTATTGAAACACCTATTGATCTTGTTAGTTCAATTACATATTGACTTTTGTGTGATGCTGAACAACTCTTCTAGTCTAGAAGGAGATCAAATTTACAGACAAGTTTCTGTATAGAGTATACTGATTACTGTGTTTCGGCCTTTTTATCTATGTGGTTTTTCAGAAGCAAGCAAAAAAAAAATAGGATATTTGGGCAGGTCCTGCAAATTATAGCACACATAGAAGGGCTAATTCTGAAAAAGATACCCTGAAGAATGAAGAATTTCCTTCAACCTTTTCACCACATCTCTCTGGTTTTTTTTCCTCCCCTCTCTCCCCCTCTCCACACACACACACACACATATATACAT
>JAEANM010008780.1:3316-16780 GCA_017656035.1 Myanophis thanlyinensis
GCACTCATCAAGGTGGTAGCCTCAGCAATTGGCTGCAGCAGATCATGGAACAGAGCATGGCTTGATTGCCTGACTCAGATCATGTGGTGTGGAAGCCGATGGTGGTGGTGGGAGACACAAACCTGGAGGCCATCTTTCACCAAACAGTGAGTGAACCTCTTGCCTTCCCTAACAAAAGGTTGGGTGTGAGGTTAAAAAGAGGGCAAAAGGAGAGGAAAGAGAAAGGGCTCGCAGTTCACACTATAGATAAATACCTGGGCAACACTGGATTATCAGCTACCATAGTCAATAAAACACAAAAGGAGTTTCCACAGTTTGTTTAACCACCATTAATATGATAGGAAGAAGGAAGCCATGTATGAAGTTTATCCCCTTGATACAGGATTCTTCAGTAGTCATACCAGCAGTGACTTGTGAACTATTAGATGTCATTGCCAGCTGACATTGTAGCTTTACATAACTTCCCCAGTCTGGTGCATTTCAGATGCTTTGGGACTAAGGGACGTCTATATGTCCAGATGTTTCCATTCCCCCAATCCCTTAAAAATAATTTGAAGGTTGTTATAAGAATGCTGAAAACAAAGAGCAATGAGTAACTGCTCTTTCCCAAGAACTGCAACTCTTGAAGAATCAATTCTTTTTCACTCCTGCTTCTTTTACAAAAGGGAAATAAAATAAATGGCTTACAGCAGCTGAGCTGCTGCAGCTCCTATGCTCTTATTTCAACTGTGTGCATTTGTATAGTTGTTGGCAAAATAATTTGAGTGATTCTTATGAGGACATGGCTATCAGATCTGGGCTACAAACTCCAGATAACCACAAGATAGCAATCAATAGATATAACTCTTTTAACTCTTTGCTAATATCTACTAATAATCTGATTATTTTTAATAGCTCAGACTTTAAAGTCAAGAGAGCTGGAAATGCAGCGGAATTCCAGAAGTCAGAGTATGGAAAAAAATTTCTGATGTGGAAAATTGATTGTCCATAATGCCACAGTTTTACAATTTTAAGAAAATATTAGATTTACTAAGGCTTTCAAACACATTGTAGCTAAACCAGAAATAAATAATATCTGCCTCTGAATACTGCTTATGTCATGGGATCTGATGTCACATATCACTGATATGTGAAACTAGTTTTGAGCTGGTGCACAATTCTCTAATGGAAATGCTTATATATTTCCCAGAATTCCTAGAAAAATAATTTAACCAAATACCTTGTCCCACAGATTTCTAGCATTCTGAACATTGCTTGATAGCTAACAGAAAAATAAATGTACGTATATATATTCATGATTAAAACAGAAAGGCTGGCAATTCCACATAACAACTGCTAGACTCACACTGATCGATACCTGTTGATGAATGTGTATCCCTTGTGCTCTGAAGTAGGAGTTGGGCTGCCTTTACCACTTCACTGTGTGAGGAGTCCAAAGGACTGTAATAAGCAGCTAAGAAACAGTGCTGCTACCTAGATATTCTATTACCTACTGTAGGTTCTCTCTCTCCCTAAACAGAGAACTAATGGGGCTGCAGTAAATGTGTATTCTGCTCCAGGGAGCCTGGACAAAGTAAAAGTGATCCTGAGGTTTAGGCCCTCTGATTAATGTGAACTGCCTTACATTTACTAATAAAAAGTTTAACTGCTTCTGGAGGTTCATGATCACCAGCTCGCCTCTCTTCTATCATTTGAGCTGTTTTGACTCTGGCAGCTTTCATTGCAGGAATGGAGAGGGAGTTACTGATGGGTGTTTAAGTATGAAGTCTAGTGGCAAAATAGTTATAAGGATTGTAAGAGAAAAGCTATTAGGATTTTATTCTACTATATTTGTTACAGGCTGCACGAGCTTCCCTTTGGTACAAAGTGATTTTCTCAATTCCATTACAATATTCCTTACCTGTATGGTTACGTGTATATCAGGTTAGCCCTTTCACACACACTATAAGCTTAATGGGATTGCTGCCCAAACCTTACAATGTATAAACAGGATCCAATCTGGGTTGGTCACCGGGATCAGAGGTTTAGTCTTCTGAATTTTCGGACTCATTCTGGAATCCATCCTCAGAGAACTTTTCCCTCTCCCCCCCACTCTGGTCACTCTTAACATAATTTAAATATTTAAAAATAATTTAAATGTTAAATATATTAAATATTACACATAGAATAGTCTAAAGTATACATTCTGGTAGACAGAAATTCCCTGAGAATGGGCTCCAGCATGAGTCTGAAAGCTCGGAACAGTAAACCTCTGGTCTCAATAACCAACCCAGATTGGATCCTGAAACATTATCCTGAGACACATATATTTGCCTTCAATGTATGTACAGTATAAATTGTGTTTGCAACATTTGTCAAAATTATGTTGAGCTATGGGAGAGTGGCAAGAGCAGGGTGGGGTGGGATTGGTAGTGGTGGTAGGGACAATGTATTTTTGTTGCCAAAAATGCTAGAAGTATGGTTTCAGGCCAAGTATTGCCCCAGTGGCACAGACATTATCCAGCCTTCAGATCTCTATTCATTTTAAATCTGCTATCTCATTTACATATTGTTTTGGGATAAATGGAACATGCTATTAACAGTAATTTTTAATGTCTATGTGCTATATTAAATTTAATAATCCAGTACGTTCTTTTTAAAATATACCATCAGTATATCTGGTATAATGTAAATTTCTAGAATAAGAAAAAATGGTAGATAGATAAAAACAAGTTCCTCTAAGTCAGGGAATAAATGGATATACTGAGCAAAGATGCTATCCGTTTAACAATGTTATCCATTTTCTTTATTTAATAGCACTGAAATGCATAGCAACACTAGAGATTTTTGTATCTAGCTTTCCATGCATGTTAAATATTAACCGGGTATGGGACATTTTGGAAAGTAACAAAATATTGGGAGTCAATAAGGGAACCTCTGTTACATTTAAAGTAAGACTTTGTATTTACATTTCAGTAGTTTCTTGGAATACTTGTATAGACATTTATACAAGATAATAAGAATTTCTGAATTACTATTTTGTAGACAAGTGTCTACAAAATAGTATGCTTAAAATGTTGTTGTGGGATTTGTCTTGTGTACATAGAAATAATAGCCACTTGCAATGAACTTTTAAAACTGAAGTGGACCGATTTTTTTCCTGCGACTAGACATAGAAAAGTAGAATGAGTATCCAAGATATGTTCCTATGGAAGTCTGTGACTGAAGGTTAGTTTAGATTGATACTGTATTTGCATATACACTAATCATTACATATAGAGTTATCCCTGTGTACTTTTTCCATATCCCTGTGCTATCAAACTGTCAGAAACAATTGTGGAAAGGTGAAATCTGTCTTGAGGCCTTATAGTAGTCAGACAATAAGGTGTGACTTCTCATGTCCCTACTGTATAGGAGTCTTTGAAACATTATGGGATGTGCAGAGTCTGCATCATTTGAAGGAGGAATGGAGATTCCTGGCAGGCTTTGCTAGAGTATTATGGGATAGGCTTATTGGCCCTATGCCCCCAGTGGTTATTATGGTCTGTGCGTTGAGTAGGGGTGGGTGGGATACATTTATAACACATTTGGCAAGTGGTCTGGGGGGTTACTGCCTGTAGGAAGGTGCTGGTCCAGAAGGGTCCCTGGGTGCTTTGGAGTCTGGAGCAGGGTCTTCTTTTCCTGCTGCTTTTACTTGTCAGGGGAAGAACAGTGTGACAGTGGTTATTATGGGCTGCAGGAAGGGAGAGTGAGATGCAGTAAGTGCGAGCATTGTAGGCTGTGGCTAAGAGTTGCTGCTAGTATTATGGGATGTCTCACTGGCCAGAAATTATTATGGGATGCCTGGCTAAGGGGGAGGAGAGAGAGGTGAAAATGGTTGGTATTATGGGATGTCCTGGGTGTGCCTATTATGGGATGCCATGGGGGCTCCCGGAATATTTCAGTGAGGCAGGGCTGGATGCAAAAGGGAGGAGGGTTTGTTCTGGGATACCAGACTTGGCAGCCAGCAGGCACTTATTATGGGATATGCCAGGGAAGGAGTGAGTGGGGAGAGATTACTGTGGGTGGGTTGGAAGAGCCAGGCAAGGGGATGAGGGTAGGTAGTGGTGAGTATTATGGGATGTTCAGGGCAGTGAGACGGTGCCTGTGGGAGGAGGGGGGGGGCAGAGAAAGAAGAGAATGTGACTATTATGGGATGCCTCCATGGGGGAAGGGTGACTATTGTGGTGTGTATGAGCAAGGGCGAGTATTATGGGATGTTTCCGCATGGGGGGGAGCGTGTATTACTGGACGGTCCCCCCGCAGGGACTATTATGGGATGTTTTGGAAAGGGGAGGGGAGTGGTTATTATGGGATGCAGAGCCGGGTTCCGAGCGGGTACTTTGGTGGGCAGAGAAGTATTATGGGATGCCTCAGTTGAGGGGGGGGTTACTGAGGTGACGGAGGTGGGACCCGTCTCCAAGGCACCGGGGGCATATTATGGGATGGAGGCGGGAGTGCGTGGGGGGGGGGAACAGGGGGAGGAGCTTGGCTGGGGCTTTTTTTTTCCCCTTTAAGAGGCGGCGCTGGAGCCGGAGCCATTTTCCCTTCAGCGGCGTCGAGAAATAAGAAGCCGGGGCGCCCGGAGTCGGGTGAGGGCGGGATGGAAAGCGAGGCCGGGGCGGGCGGGCGAGCGGCCAGACACCAGAGAGACGGGGGGAGGGCGAGCGGCAGCCCCCCTCCCCCCCAGGCTCGTCTGCCGCGCTTCCCCCGGGAGACCGCCGCCCGGCGCGCCCGAGGGAGGCGGGGTGCCTCGCCCCCGCTGCCCGCCCCTCCGCGAGCCCCTTTCGTGGCCCCGAACCAGCCTGGGGGCGAGCCCCCCCCACCCCGCGCTGTCTACCGCGCGACCCCAGCCGGCGCACGTGTCCGGGGGAGCGCTTTGGGGCGCCGCTGCTCCCCGGCCGCGCTTCCCCCTCCGCGTCCCGAGCCGGGAAAGCGGCCTTTCCTCGCCATCTCCCAGACCCGGCCTTGATTCCCGTCCCCGCCTCCCTCCCTTCCTCCCTCTTTCCTCCCTCCCCCCCCTCCCCGCTTACCCTGCTTGATTTCTGCCATCGTGCCCACCCCCATTTCCCAGGGGGAAGCAAGTTTGCCTTGCTTTCTTTTGAGGTGACTGTGCCTTTTGTTTGCTATTTTCCTTAAAACGATCCCTCGATATAATTTCCCTGCAGCTGCACTACTGGTCATCACCGAAATGTAAATCTTAAGAGAGGTTTTTTTCTTTTTTTAAGTTAGCAAGAAGGAAGCTCTCAGATAGTTTAATCTTTTAGAAAGTATAGCCAGGTTGTTCCAGACATTCGCCTTCCTGCCCACAGGCTCCATCCGAAAAGAACTGGAAAACCCAAAGTCGAAGTTCCTGTCAATCTACTTAGAATGAAATAATTGCCTTGAATTAATTTAGCATTGCCCTCAGGACCACTTTGGATTGGTGCTTGGGCCAAGTTGTTGACTTCTTTGGCTCTCCCTGATGCTGCCTTTTTCTATGGAGATATTCTATGGAGTCAGACTATTTGGGCGGTTTGACAACTTAGTATAAAGATGTTGTGACTTTAAGTCTTACTGCTTGCTCTTCTTTCTTCATGTAGCACGTTACTGCCATTATTAATACGAAAGTGCCAAGATAGCACAAGCTGCTTGAATCCCAGAAGCCCTCTTAATCAGAGGACATGGCGTCGGGCATAGGATCCCCATCGCCCTGTTCTGCTGGCAGTGATGAGGAGGAGATGGAGATCCTGTTGAACAACAGTATTCATCAACATCAAGGTACACAGGAATGCTGTGATAGAAGGTTTTTTTTTTAAGACAAGGAATAAAACAATATGTCCATTGGCTATCTGAACCAGAATTAGCTACAGAGGCATCTGTTTTATATGGGACCAGAAATACCACAACTCTCCAGATTTATTATAGGGCTGACATGGAAGTAATAAGTTACCCTTCATCTGATATTTTATGACAAACAACTTTATGATAACAACACTGTGTAGTATCAACAATTAAACAGAACGTAGAAGGTTAAAAATGAGGTTTTCCTCACAGTATAAAAAATGACATCAAACTTCTACTTGGACTGCAGATGAAGCTGTGGTTACAGCAAGTGCTAATATTTGGTATGTCTTCCTTCTCTATCCATTGCTTCCTGCAGATGTTGTGTTCTGCTGTGTTTGGGAAGAACATTTTGTAGATCCCAGATATTCTGAATTAGTAATTTGTCATTTTTTTAAATATATGTGAAAATGGGAAAATTTTCACAAGGTTTAGTTTATTAGTCCATACATGTATTACAGAAAGTGTGTCTCAGGTGTCTGTATCTGTTTTCTAAAACCTACATGGTTTATTTCATTTGTTGATATGTAGAGGATAACTTGCATGGATATTAAAGGAGATGAGACTGGAAGGTATGGATAATGATTCCTATCAAAACAAACATTTCACCTTCAAAGAGTGAATCTAAGGGCCTGATTTTCTTTCTATTGCCCACTTGAAAGTCCAAAGTGATCTGTGCTTTGGGTAATTGTATGACCCACTTTTATTCCCAGCCACACCTAGCGTAGCTTACTTTATAACTGCTCACCTTAGTTGTTTGCATTGAATACGGTCAGCATGATGCAGTGAAAGTCATGAGCAATGAGTTTTGGTCACCTTTTAATTGTTTTCAGAAAACTTTTTGTGTTTTTTGTGTTTGAGATCAGTTATTTTCTGAAGCAATCATCCTTTTTTAAAAAAGAGTCATTACTTTTGAAGTGCCTATAGTAGTTGGACCAATTGGATATTACCTCATTTTATTTTACCTTAAGAGGGTCAGCTCTTCTTTTCTCTTCTAAAATTCAAGAGGAAAGTGGATAATTAATGTTATTTCATGTTAATCAGCTGAAAAGTAAGATAGCTGTCTCTTTATTACTCTCAGTGGGTATTAGTTTGCCTAGGAAAAGGAGTGGAAAGAACACTTGGTCCAGAATACTTGGGTTTAGTTTAAGTTAAGAAATGTTTGTAGTAAGAAAGATTGAGAAGAAGGGATGTAATAAAAAATATTTCTGGCACAGGGTATATTTTCTGGTTTGGGAATACGGAACTCCACCCAGAAGTTTCCCTCTGCTTCTTGTCCTTCGGTTGCAGCAACTGCTTTGACCTGTGGCTTCCCTCATCCTGCCCGGTGCCTGTGGTTAGGAGGCCATTTTCCTTGGAGGGAGAACTAGTGACTCTAGCTGCGTGTAATGGGCGGGGGTGGCTGATGAAGGGGGAGGGGAAGAAGAATGACTGGGTTACTGTGGATCCTGTCACAAAGGAAGCTGGTTACTGACCTTGCTCCTGTGTGCTTTGGGAAGTGGGAGATTGGGAGAACCGATGGGATTATGGTATTTTGGAATGAGGAATGATGTGTTAAATTTGTGTTTGAAAGAGAGAGTAAGGGAGAAAGAATGAGTTATAGCTTGCATTTACATTGAGAAGATGTGACTGAACTGGAAAAGTACCGGTATCCGAATGAACACCTAATGATTGAAATGGAGGTTATGTTTCTTCTTTTCTGACACTTGCTGAACTTGGATGCCTGAAGAGTAAGTGCTAAGTAGGGTGGGGAAGTTCACACAGTTTCCTATCAAGTTTGCTGTGAGGGTAAAGGTTTCAAAGTAGAGGCAAGAAGAATAATTTGGTAGCTTCTTCATATAATTTGTATTTGTTTATGAAGGAGTGTTACTGTTTTCTATACTGTTTTGATGCTTACATAGAAAATGGATTCAGAAAGCCAAATTGACTGTATTGCAGGGGTTAATTTCCTGGAGTAAAGAGTATTCCTTTAATAATTTTTTATTTGGGATTTGAATATAGATTTATAGAAGTTAGTATGTCTAGTGACATCAGTTTGGCTTAGAAAAAATGAGTACTGTATAGAAATTGCTTCTTTTAATGAAAACTTCATATGTGTAATTTTTATTGCGTCTGCCCATTTTAAAAAAAAATCCTCCAGTGCCTATGTGACTGATTACATTAGTCTATAGTTCTTTGAATGTTACATTTCATTTTTGAAATATATTACTAATACAGGTAGTCCTTGACTTAGGACCCCAATTAAGCCCAAAATTTCCATTGCTGAGCAAGTTGTGAGTGTTCCCCATTTTTTTATATTTTTTGCCACAGTTGTTAAGTGAATCAGTGCAGTTGTTAATTGAAACATGGAGTTATTAAGTGAAATTGGCTTCCCCCATTGACTTCCCTTGTCAGAAGTCAGTTGTGAGGTTACAAATGGTGATCCTATGACCATAGGACAATATAACATGAGTTGGTATATATACATACCATCTAAGAGCTCAAATTTTGATCACATGACCATGGGGATGCTACAACCATCGTAAATGCGCAAACTGGTCATAACTCACTTTCAATGCCATTATAACTTCTGTCACTAAAGAAATGGTTGTAAGTTGAGGACTACCTTATATTTCATGGTGGGGAGAAACTCAAACTAGAAAGAGTTTAGAAAAGACCAGAATTTAAAGATTAGAGAAATTACTGCCTACATTGTGGTTCGAAAAAAAGGTCAAGCAGTTTCAGGTAAGTACAGGTAGGATGTAATCTAGAAGAGTATGATGTCACATTTGAGTATTAGAAACTCTCTTGCTGGTTGCTTATCTCAGAGCCTGAAGAAGAGCCAGAGGAAGAACTGTTATCTGAGGCAGAGTTGCCAAAAATCAAGAAAAAGAAGAAGCCTAAGAAGCTGAAAGAACCTAAGATACCCAAGCTCAGTAAGCGTCAGAAAAAAGAGGTAAGAAAATAGAAAGTCTTTGCATGTGTAAAGGGATTTAACAGTTTTTGTTATATTATAGAATAAAATACAAAAGCAAATAGGAAAATGTAGTGGAGGGGGCGAGGAAGTAAGGGTTCGAAGGGAGAACAGCTTTTTCTGACTAGATGGCACTTCATGTTGATGGTAGATGTTCTTTGTGAAAGAACAAGTGCTTGATGCTCACTTTATCTTAATTTTTTCACCTGCCTCCATTCCAGCTTGGAGATAGCTCTGGTGAAGGAAATGAATTTGTAGAGGAAGAAGAGGAGGTGCTGTTACGCTCAGATAGTGAGGGAAGTGACTATACTCCTGGAAAAAAGAAAAAGAAAAAACTTGGGCCTAAGAAAGAGAAGAAGAACAAAACCAAGCGCAAGGAGGAGGAAGAGGAAGAAGATGAAGATGATGATTCCAAGGTGAAGCTGAAACATTCTGCTAAAGTTATTTGTTTAGTTTAGTCTGAGATTATACTGGCATGGACTAACAACAGCTACAGTTAAAATATTACTGTTTTACTTCCTAAACTTTATAGACTTGGTGTCTGTCTTGTATTTTTCCTTTGCTCGATTTCTAAATCTCTCACGTGATTGATATTTCTCTGGTAAAATGGTTTTTTGGGACTGAAAAGAGTTTTCAAGTTGAAGCTTTATCTCTGATAATACCTTCTGTATCCTCCTTTTATTAGGAACCTAAGTCCTCTGCCCAGCTTTTAGAAGACTGGGGCATGGAAGATATTGATCACGTTTTCACAGAAGAAGATTATCGCACTCTAACAAATTACAAGGCTTTCAGCCAGTTTGTCAGGTATGAGTCTGTTTTGTCCCTTGTGTCTCAGTAATACTGCATTAAATTATGTATAACTAAGTAGTTTTAATAAAGCAAGAACTGTGAACTGGAAATCTAAATAGTTGTTAAACTGTTTTTTAAAAAAGGCCAACCAGTCTTTCCATGTCTCTGTACCTCATTTGCAAAGTAAGTTAATAATACTGTTGAGCTGTAATAAGTAATACTACTAACTTATGTACTGTTATATTTTCCATACATTATTGCAATATCTTACTCCTGAGGATTTAATTTTATAAATGTTGAGGGCCCTACAAACTGGTTCAGTATTGCCTATAAGAGAAAGAAAATAGTGCTAAAAGTGTTTTTCTGTTTTGATTGTGTTAACATTTCATATTTTGGGGAAAACTTAAGTCAGTACACAGAAAATTGTCTTGTTTAGTGAGAATGATGTGATTATTGAAGTTGAATAGCGCTTAATCCCACTCAGTCCAACTTGACCTACTAGTGCTCTTTTTTCTCTTCTCTTTCCCATAGGCCACTTATTGCTGCAAAGAATCCTAAAATTGCTGTCTCAAAAATGATGATGGTTCTGGGGGCCAAATGGAGAGAGTTCAGCACAAATAATCCCTTCAAAGGGAGTTCTGGAGCATCAGTGGCAGCGGCTGCTGCCGCTGCTGTAGCTGTGGTGGAGAGCATGGTAACTAATGTGGATGCTGTTATTCCTCAGCCCCCTGTTGAAGTGCCACTGCGAAAGGCCAAGACCAAAGAAGGAAAAGGTGAGGGAAAGATGTAGTAGCTATAGAGGTTCTTTTTTATAATGTATCTGGCAACCCTCATTTCCTTAAATATTGTTAGTATACTGAATATAGTTGAGTTCTAGGTGCTATTTAACTGGGTGGTGATATCTTCTAGGCCCTAATGCACGGAAAAAGCCCAAGGCTAGTCCTCGTGTCCCTGACATCAAAAAACCCAAAACCAAGAAGGTGGCACCTCTAAAAATCAAACTCGGAGGATTTGGCTCCAAACGTAAAAGATCATCTGTGAGTTTTTTTTCCTTTTTTTTCTGGTACTTTGGTGTAGAGAGTAGAATTTACTACTTTAGGAAGTAGCTTCCTTCAGCATTCATGAAAGTTACATTGGGAAGACTTGGCTGTCTATATCTAATGTATTCATTCTTCTTCAGAGTGAGGAAGATGACTTGGATGTTGAATCAGACTTTGATGATGCAAGCATCAATAGCTATTCTGTGTCAGATGGCTCTACCAGTCGCAGCAGCCGCAGCCGCAAAAAATTAAAAGCAGGAAAGAGGAAAAAGAAAGGTACTGAACTCTGATTAAAGTGAGCTCCAAAGAGTACAGAATTCAAGAATAGGATGGGCCTGTATGTGTTTGATAAGGGAACTGGCCTGAAATCATAAAAAGAAACTTGCTACTGTTGGTCTAGAGAAAGAATCACACTGCAAGATTCTGGAATGAAGTCCTATTGAGGTCCTTTTGTAACAAAGAAAATCTTAATTGTTCGTTGGGTCCTCTTAGTGCTTCATTGTTCCAGTCCTTGGAAATCACTGGTGGAATTTAAACTGCCATCTCTGCAGCTATTAGTTATTTCAGTTTTCAATTGTAAATCTTTTATTTAGCTAATTCTCTATGATATAAGTCTGAAATGCATTTATTTTGCTTAAAGAACCTAACTACGTGATCGCTTTTGAATGCTTTGAATACTATTGCCTTTGCTAGGGGAAGAAGATACAACTGCAACAGTGGATGGATATGAGACAGATCATCAGGACTACTGTGAGGTGTGCCAGCAGGGGGGAGAAATCATCCTATGTGATACTTGTCCTCGTGCCTATCACATGGTTTGTCTGGATCCAGATATGGAGAAAGCACCAGAGGGCAAGTGGAGCTGCCCCCATTGTGTGAGTTTGGGTTGTAGATGACTGGAAAAGAGGTGAATGCTCGCTAGAACTTACAGCACTTGGAGCTAACAGTTTGCCTCTCCTTTAGGAAAAAGAAGGTATCCAGTGGGAGGCCAAAGAAGATAACTCCGAGGGTGAGGAAACTATGGAGGATGTTGTGGGGGATGCAGAGGAAGAAGATGATCACCACATGGAGTTCTGTCGTGTCTGCAAAGATGGTGGAGAACTTCTCTGCTGTGATACCTGCCCTTCATCTTATCACATACACTGTTTGAATCCCCCTTTGCCAGAAATCCCCAATGGAGAGTGGCTTTGTCCGCGCTGTACTGTGAGTTCTTACAATAATTTGTAACTAGTGTAAATTGTAACATAGAGTTTAGTGTGAGAATGGTGATTTTATTGAGTTAAAAGGTGTCTTACTCGTAGATCTTACATGTTTTATTTAAAAATGATTTTTAAAAATGAGCTATGAATGTCTTTGTGAACAGATTGATAATTAAGTAGGAAATATTGTTCTACCCTACTAGCTACTATCTCATGGAGTAGAAGGAGCTATAATAAAAATAGCTGGATGTTCAGGCCAGACTTTTCAGATGTCAGCAGAAAATCTCAAGTCTATTTGCTAATGGAATTTTATCAAATCAAGAAATCTTAATGAGGAATTTGGTTTGTTTATAGAAATATCTGGACCATACAGTATTAGAACAGAATGTATATTGGCACTTACCTATCACCCTAAAAAACAAAATATTCATGTGTATGAAGCACTCTTTTGTATTAATTAAAATGGTTCACTAGTTATAAGCTGATTTTTCTCCACTTGCTAATGGTCCAAATACCAGAATGCTGCTTTTATGCTGTACAAGACAAGTTGTTACGAAGTGTCCATTTTGAAACTGATTAAAAGAAACTGTAAGCTATGCTACAATGCCTACATATTAGACAGTTCTTCTGTTCTGGTTGTTGAACATACCTAATATATTAAATATAATTCTGTGGTTCTCATTGCAGTATATTTTTGATTATTAATCCTGAAAAGGAATATGGAATGTTCTCCATAGTTTATAACTTTCTGGGATAGAATATAGATGTGTGGATCTTGTCATCCTAATAGTGGTATAATGAAAGTATTGGGCAGCTTTAGCAAATGCTACAGGACCCAGAGCAAACAATTTATAATGCCTTTACGCACCTTTAGTGCCCACCTCTGAAAGGCAAAGTGCAGAAAATCTTGACATGGAAGTGGGGACAGCCTCCATTGCCAACTCCAGTGCCGCGGCCTGCTGATGCAGATCCAAATGCACCTTCTCCTAAGCCTCTGGAGGGAAGACCTGAGAGACAGTTCTTTGTCAAGTGGCAGGGGATGTCCTACTGGCACTGTTCCTGGGTTTCTGAGCTGCAGGTTAGTAAAAGCTGATCTTTCAAATGATCGGGGAAGGGAAACTGGCTGACCATGTTCAAATGATGTGTAATCTGCTTGTATCCCAGCTGGAACTGCATTGCCAAGTAATGTTCCGCAATTATCAACGTAAAAATGACATGGATGAGCCACCTTCAGGAGACTTTGGGGGAGAAGAAGAGAAAAGTCGCAAACGGAAAAACAAGGATCCCAAGTTTGCAGAGATGGAGGAACGGTTTTATCGATATGGGATTAAACCAGAATGGATGATGATCCATCGAATTCTCAATCATAGGTTAGGCAAATAAGGAAGTATTATCTGGAAAACAATCCTGTATATGATCATTCTGAAAGTAGCAAAGGGTGAATAAGCTTATTTGGTAGCCATTACTGCTGATATAGACCTAGAACATGGAATAATAGAGTTGGAAGGGACCTCAGAGGTCTACTAGTCCAACTCCCTGCTTGAGCAGGAGACTCTATATCATGTTTCTCAACCTCAGCGACTTTAAGACGTTTGGACTTCAACTCCCAGAATTCCTCAGCCTGCTGGCTGAGGAATTCTGG
>JAEANM010008781.1:0-16780 GCA_017656035.1 Myanophis thanlyinensis
CTTTTAATCTTTGTTTTCTTCCTCAAAACACCCTGAGAAGTGGAAGAAACGTCTTCACACTACCGCGACCATAACCATGCCCCCTGATTCTATACATTTCTATCTTTGATGCATAACTCATAATTTCCATCTGTTACCTCACTTCCAATTATTTCCTATGGCTCCTGACAGTGGCTTTACATCTGTTGAGTAATCTCTGAAGAATTTATAGACCTGTTCAGATTGTAGTGCATTTCATATCATTCCACAGTGCAGTCTTAATCTACCTTAAATCATTAGGAACAAAAATGAGATTGGAATGTCTGCAAACAAAAAGTTCAATTTTCATATTTAAAATATCTAGAGTAACTTTCCCTGATACAAAGCCCTTCATATTATGAGCCGTGGTGGCGCAGTTATTAGAATGCAGTAATTCTGCCGACTGTCAGAAGTTTGATTCTCGCCGGCTCAAGGTTGATTCAGCCTTCTATCCTTCTGAGGTTGGTAAAATAGGACTCAGATTGTTGGGAAAATATTCTGTCTTTGTAAATTGCTTAGAGAGGGCTGTAAAACACCGTGAAGCGGTATATAAGTCTGTTGCTATTGCTATATTTATTTGGCTGTAATTTCCACTTTCTCCAAAGGGTAGCTGGCAAAGGATAGTCCAACATTTTGAGAATGTTCTAGGTTAGATATGATGTTCCATCACAGACATTCTTCTCAAAAAATATGGCAGCTATTTGTTGAGACCCTTCCTTCTTTCTTTCCTCCCTCCCTCCATTTTTTACTCCCTGCCTGCAATTCAATGATAACCCTTAGATCTCATTTTAATACAAATAGTTCATTTCACTCAGAACATGTTGCCACTTGTCTTTCCAAAGTAGCATGCCTTACACTTTCTTTTTAACAAAATGAACATTTACTTCCATTTGCATTGGATGCAACCAGTTTAAACAGCTTAGGTCTCGTGTGGTTAAGAATGCATGCCACAAAATACATTCCAAAGCATCCAACTTGTTTGTGAGCAAATCTTTGCAGCCACATTTGCTGAAATTGTTATCTTCCCTGTAAGGGATCTACACTTTTTTGGGGGTAACAATTTTTATTTTTTATTTGTTAACCCCAATTTATCATTATGTGTACAGCGTGGTATTTGGGCTCCTTTAAATACATTGATTATATCATATACTATTAATCATTTTGGTACAGACAAATTCATATTGATCCTCCTCTATTCCATTATTATTCTTAGTTCTAATGCTCATCTTAAGTATACTCATCCCTTTTAAATATACAAAAATCCACATTTCAACATTGTGCCAAGTCCTATAATATTATCAAATTCTCTATTCATCTCTAACTTTTTACAATATTCTAGTAATAATAATAATAATAATAATAATATCTTTCCCTAATTATTACTATATTGTCTTTATACCATTCCTCTTTTTGTGCTTACATAATCTATCAATACAAACTTGATATTCTTACTCACATTTCTTATGTTAGCCATTTTTCCATCCCTTGACTTATATTACAATCATATGTATTAACATTATATAAGTTCTTATCCATTCTATAACACAGTGTTCCTAGTTCATTCTTTTTATCATTGTATCTCATTTATCATATATGTTAGTGCAAGTACACATTCAGAATCATTATGTATCCTCTTGTTTATTTATGATCCAATTCCTTATATATCAATATTTCCAATATTAAATCCAAATTCCTCTTTTAAGGGCCCAGTTCTCCTATTTTTAAATTGTGATTCTCATTTCTTCCATCCAGTCAAACCAAGACAAAACAAATAGATGTTCCTTTCTCCTTCTCCTGCTCCTCAGTCTCTTTTAAGAGTTCAATTTGCTATATAGTCCTGTTAAAATTTCAATCTTTTTCACTTTATTTAAATGCAATATGCTCCTCTGATCAGCAGATGGTGCTGTAGGCTCAAATTTACAGTCACAGTCTGACTTAAACAGTCCTGTCTTTGTTTATTACAGAATACATTCTTTTAAGTCCATTGTTCCAGCATCCTCCAATGTCCATTCACCGACAAAAAATCTTTCAGGTTAAAAAACCAGTTTTCTATCTTTTATTTATACATCCTTTGATGCTCTCTCCCTTCATTTCCTTTTCCATTCAGCTTCTGCTTCACTTTTCAACTTTTTTCCCCCCCTTGGTTCCTTTCTCCACTAAATCTCATGTGAGTAATTTCGGCAATTTTTCTTTGAAGATAGTCTTTTGGGGTAGAATTCAGAAAAAAAGATTTTAGCTCTCACCCAGTTCCATGGCTGCTCACTGCCTTCTCCTGCATCGGTCTTAGATAGTGGGTGGCTTGGTTGTTGTCTCCATCTTTATGGCGGCCATTTCTGACTTCTCTTCATCTCGCTGTGGCTGAAAGGACTTTCAGGCCAGGGATCCTCTGGGGGAATTGTGATTTCCCCCTGACCATTCTGGGTGCCCCTCGTAGCTTCACCGCTCCTCCAAAGTGGCTTTAGGCTCCCTATGGAGCCCACAGGTGGGGGGAGACCAGCGGGGAAACAGAGCAACCTGTTTCCACATCTGGGTTCTACACAGACCAGAACCGGAAGCCCAAGGTATCTACACTTTTATGAGGTAATTCTAAAGATAAGCAACAAATCACCTCTGAAGTTGCCAGTATATAGTATTGCTCTCTGAACAGCTTTGGCGACCCTATGAAAATTATTGGTAGCTAACTTCATGAAATCCTGCTTCATCAGAAGGTGTTGAATGGGTTTAAGGCTGCCATGTAAAGCTAGCAGGTTGTTATGAAAGCTGTTGTGATGGTTGCAGTGAAACATGCCTTGAATCAAGTATAGTTAGGTCCTGAAGAATCATTGTAATGCTAACAACCAAGCAGTTGGCAATTTTTAGGAAAAGATGGATTTAACAAAAGCAGAGAGGAAATATATATCTGATGCCTGCTAGAAGCAGTGATAATTTCAATATTGCTTCTTGGTAGCAGAGGAAATACTAATCTCATTACATGGTGTTAAAATAAAGTGGAGAAATTGATATGCAGGTGTTACTGAGCTTCAGGATCCATACCTTTCAGAGCCCATTCCAGCTTTCTGTTCAAACCCAAGTCTTCTGTTCAGCTCAAGACTCAAATAATCCAATCAGATTTCTTTAGGAAGAAATAAAGCCAGAAAACTAAAATCAATAAAATGAAATAAATAAAAATGAGGGCAGTTGGGAAAATGTTTCAGGTTGGTGCTAACTGTTGCTGCATTTTCATTGCAGTCCCACTAAGTTTGTCTACTGAGTTGGTGATCGCATAGTTGGAATCTGAGAGAAGATTAGTGAAGTACTGCACTGCCTTTCTTGAGAGGTTGGGAAGTGGGGGGTAGTGCATAATCATTCAGCAGATCCCTATAAAAACTGCAGTGAGTACCATACATACTGGAAGGCTTCTATTTCTCTAGGGTCAGTGGGGTAAGTGTATGAGTGGAGTTCTGGTGAACTTACTTATAGTATTGCAGATGGAAGCCCACTGTGTCTGGCTTAAAAAAACCACCTTTCTTCAACCTGGGAAAAGTTGATACATGAAAGATAGCTTGTATTAGCAAGTGCCATTGCTACTAGGATTCAGCTGTTCTGGGAAGGGATGCTAACGTTGGTTTGATATTTGACACAACTCAACAGTTGAAGGACTGTTTACCTGGTCAAAACTGGAAGATAAAAACAAGTATATAGCTAACTTGGAGAACATCTACCTCTGATTACTGCTCATATACGTGGTGAGGAGTAATCATCCTTTTGAATGAGCAAAACCAAGCCATGGCAGAAGACTATATCATACCTATGGAGATTTTCAGTCATTCAGGTCATGGTTGTCTCAAAGGTGTTTTTTTTCAAAAGACAACTGGACTTTCTTTGTTTTTGCTTGAAGATGTTTCACTTCTCATCCAAGAAATGTCTTCAGTTTTGACAGAAGGAGCTTCTTTAGTCAGAATACAATATTATCATATCTAACAACCATGCCCTATTTGGGGTGTTTCCATCTTGAGCTTCAGTTCCACACTGGGGACATCCTTGGAGTCACAATTATGGGGCTTCAAATTTTTGTTCAAGGTTTTTTCCCCCATATAAAGTCCATCCTATATTCTGTATAAAAAACTGAGCAAAGATTTTAGCTTCGAACAATGTTGCAGCTGCCAGTATTAATTCCTTTCCTGAAGTGTAAAGGAATAACTTAATCATCATTGAGGATTTTAAAGCAGCTGTTTGGTTTTATTTCCATTTATTGTTGAACTGCCCTGCTTTTGTTGTCTTGCAAATACCAGCACTTTTGATTTTTGGTCATTTAAGATCATCTTATTTATTTTGCTGAATTGAATTATAGATTTAAAGTCCAGTCAGAGTGCACAAAATGACTGGTGTATCATCCGTACGGAAGAGAAGAAGGAACCAAACAAGTAACTGTACAGAAATCTACCTCTGATTTTGCTGACATCTGGCATTAAGTACAGATTATGATTTGTGAAGCAGTAACAAGAATGGGAATGCGATGGCTCAGTGGCTAAGACGCTGAGTTTGTTGATCAGAAAGGTTGGCAGTTTGGCAGTTCGAATCCCTAGCATCGCATAAAGGAGTGAGCTCCTATTACTTGTCCCAACTTCTGCCAACCTAGCAGTTCGAAAGCAAGTAAAAAATGCAAGTAGAAAAATAGGGACCACCTTGCTGGGAAGATAACAGTGTTCCATGTGCCTTTGCTGTTTAGTCATGTTGGCCACATGACCATGGAATCGTCATCAGACAACACTGGCTCTTCGGCTTAGAAATGGAGATGAGCACTGCCTCCTAGAGTTGGGAATGTATGTGTGAGGGGAATCTTTATTTTTACCTTAACTAGGATGGAATGCAGAAGGAGGTGTTTCTTCAGCAGAATAAAGCAGCATTTTTAATGGGAACTGTCCAGAAGCTATTAGAGGAAGAAAGAGCCAGGTTATGGGTAACAATGGATCGCATTGATGATAAATGGTTTTTAAAAGTTAAGTGCTACCACATCTAGGCTGCAAAAAATTCAGACCATAGTAGATAACAATAAACAGAAGGGCTAAATAGTGTTATTTAATATTCTTTGCTGACATCTAGCAGCTGTCAGGGTTTTTGCAGATAAGATGGTATCTGCATTAAAAATAGGATATGCTTTTACAATCAACTTTTGGAAAGGCTGTGTAGCTATCTGAAGGTTTGGATTCTAAAGTTCTATTTCTTTAAATATAAATTTTATATGTATACACAAACACACACACACACAGTATATGTAGTTTTTCTCTATTCATCCCTTTTATTAGCTGTTTTCCAGATGCTAAAAAGCAGATGTTGATGAGCAGCATTTTCCAGTTGTGTGATATCTGAAGAGGCCTAAAGCACGCCATACTTTGTTGACATCCTTGTTTCATAAAGCTGGAAAGGCACTGCATCCTGAATAGAAAGGAGCAGCTGAAAAAGAGTTTTGCATGAATTACATAGCCCAGCAGGTTAAAAGCTTTCACTAAAAGATGTTCTCTCCAGATTGTAAGAACACCTTTGCCTTCAAAACATGTGCAACACAGAGATATAAAACTGAGATAGATGTGCTAAAGTTTGCCTAAACATCTATTCTGGAGATGTGAAACATGACCAGTGTGGTAATGCCTTTAGATAAATCTGTGATGCAGGCACAACTGGGATACTTCCTCTGATCACATCATCTGAAAAAGAAAAGACAGAACTGGAAAAAAAAATGTCAATAAAAAACACATATGATGATCAGCTTGCTAGAGGAATTTTCCCATGAGCCAAAGGTAAAGTAACTTGCTTTGTTTTTTGTTTGATTCGGAGTGGGGGTTGGGGAATATGCATGGTGAGAGGCAATACTTGATGACAGACACTGATAATG
This sequence comes from Myanophis thanlyinensis, assembly GCA_017656035.1. Lineage (NCBI taxonomy): Eukaryota > Metazoa > Chordata > Lepidosauria > Squamata > Homalopsidae > Myanophis > Myanophis thanlyinensis. The sequence continues at coordinate 5,891 of JAEANM010008781.1, forward strand.
TTATGCATAGTGTGGAGAAAATGTAGATGTGACAGTATTCATGTCAGATTTCACAAGTATCAAACTGTTTGCTATATTTAAAGGTTAGATTATAGCAAGATACTCCAAGCCAGCATTCTTTAAAGTGAGTTCGTACCAGCTCATGAAACTTCTCAGTTCTTATGACCGTTGCTGAGAATTCTACAACATGAAGGCCATATATCCAAAGGGATCTAAGCTGAAGAGAACTATTTTTGAGGAATATACTGCAAGACTATTAAGATTTTGCATACATATGGGATCATATTAGACCAAGATAAAGGATTTTCCCCCCTTCAGATTTATTTATTTATTTTATTTATTTATTACATTTCTATACTGCCTCCCTCCCGAAGGACTCGAGGTGGTGAACAGCCTAATAAAAAACATAAATATACAATTAAAACCAGATTAAAAATACAAATAGATATAATGGCCAATCAGTTAAAACCCAATGTAAAACAGTTAAAATTAAACAATTAATTAAAAATTTAGAACTAGTTTAAAATTAATTTAAAATCCCATTAAGTACTAGGCCAGACTGGCCTGCTGAAGCAGGTGGGTTTTTAATACACGCCGGAAGGTCCGCAGGCCCGTAATGGTCCGGATCTCCGGGGGCAATTCATTCCAGAGGGAGGGTGCACCCACAGAGAAGGCTTGAACCCTGGGGCTGCCAGACGACAATGTCCAGACAGTGGAACCCCGAGGAGGTCCGCCCTGTGGGAACGCACAGGTCGGCTTAGAGGCTGATGGTGGCAACAGGTGGTCCCGCAAGTGCCCGGGTCCCAAGCCATGGAGCGCTTTAAAGATAAGCACTAGCATCTTGAATCGCACCCAAAAGGCCACAGGGAGCCAGTGCAGCTCGTGCAGGAGAGGTGTAATATGGGAGCTCCGAGGAGCTCCCAAAATCACCTGCGCGGCCACACTCTGCACCAACTGCAGCCTCTGGATGCTCTTCAAGGGGAGCCCCATGTAGAGAGCATTGGCATAGTCTAGGCAGGAGGTCACGAGGGCAGAAGTGACTGTGCGAAGAGCGCCCCGATCCAGAAAGGGCCGTTCTACATCTCCTTCTATCCCTTGATACCGAACATACCTAGTGCTACCAGTTTTGGGCTGCAGAAATTTGGACAATCACTAGGTGACATCAGTGAGTTAGGATTTTCAATTTTCTTTTTGTTCCCATCTAGTGGTGATTCAGATTTTTGCAGCCCAAATCTTGTTGCTGCTCTGGGTTGATTGGAGTTGATAAAAGAAAATAATCTAAGGGAATCAGGCTGTTTATTGTATATTGCACAAGTACTGCAACCTCTATTCCTGCTATAGTTAATTGTTAACATTTTACACAATTAGATAATCCTTACTTATCAAGTGCCTCCTTTAGTGTCTGTTCAAACTTACAGTGGTAATACCTTTGCAATGAATCCTAAAATTTATGACTATTGCAGTGTGATGTGGTCTTGCAATCTCTATTCATGTGCTTTCCAGTTAACAGAGATAATGTAAGTAAAATTGCAAGTTGCAGTCACACGATGTCTCATTTAATAACCAAATGGAAAATAATGTGGTATGCTTAGATTTTCTACTTAATGACTATGGCACTTAGCAATGAAGTTGCTAGTCCCAATTTAGATATCTAAGTGAGGACTACCTGCATTATTGATCTTGTCCTGATGGATCATTTCTTTCCAAAAGGACAGAAGACAATTGTTTGGATTGACCTACATTTCTATTTAACATTTTGTACTTAAAATGGCCAGGGAAATGGTCATGCATAGAATTAATACGACAATTAAAGTTATTGAACAATTGACATACAGAGGCTTTCTGCCTCCATCCATGAAAGAATTTACATTTAAGATCCACTGTTTGAAAACTGACTTTTCTTGAATCATTTCCTATTGCACGCACAATTTATTGCAAGACTCATTATGGTTTAGGGTGAAGAGATTTTAGGACAGCGGTAGTGAACCTATGGCATGCATGCCAGAGGTGGCACTCAGAGCCTTCTCTGTGGGCACGAGCACCATTGCCCCAGCTCAGCTCCACCACATTTCTTTCTGTGGCGTTTCTCGTCATTGTTTGCAGGGAAACAGAAGTTTCAGAAGCTCACCAAAGGAAAAGATCTCGCTTCTTGCAGAACTGCCAGTGTTGTGATGCCCCACCTCCCACTGGCCAGACGGTGTTCGGGTTTCCAGTGCATGCGTGCGCACCTTGCAGTTTGGGCACTCACTCTCTAAAAGCTTCACCATCACTGTTTTAGGACATGCTCCATGTGTATTCCAGAATCAGATCTGAAAAATGAAGACCAAGCATAACAATTTCAAATACATACAAACCAATAAAAGGGGAAAAGAGTTAGAGATTGAGTTGGAGATTGAACTCTTCCTTCCCTCATTTTGTTTTCTTTTGTCACTTCTCAGTCTATAGTGGAGGAAATATTTGCTATTATAGATAGATCAGAGGAACAAATGACAAAATAGGCTAATAGCTTATATAGATCATGGTAAATTCTTATTCTATAGATTGCAAGTTGGTAAATTTAATGTAAAAATGAATAAACTTGAAACTTTATAAATGAATTATAGAGATGTGGGGAGAGTGGAGGAAGGCAGATTATCAGACAAATGCAAAGTTGATCATTTTCAGATTGGTTGTCCAGTAAATAGTCTTAATACTTAAGATTCTTAATACTCCACTGAACCTTATTTAAAATTTGACACTGCAATTAAAAGCATCCATCTCGAATAAAGCTCAGCTAATTTTCTTTTGGGCTTTTATAGCCTAAGTGCAGATTTTTCTTGCTATTTAAACTACAAGATAAGGGGAAGGGAATCATCATATTTTAATTACCAGTAAATTCCTATCAGACTAGAAATGAATAACACATCGATTGTCAACATACTAACTCGAAAGAAAGTGCCATGGACTTCATTCAAAGTTGCTTCAACATAAGTGTGTTCAGGAACGAAGTCTCAAGGTCAACAGCAATAGAGTTGTCTCCATATGAGACAGCTAACAGAAATCAAAGTGAGTACAAAGGCTGAATATTAATGCTTACATTTAATTAAAAGATTAAGCTCACTAGCTTAATACTTCTGTTTTGGCCCCTGTAGTGAAGTTTTATGGAGAACATTTTCCTCTTGTTTTCTTTGCATCCATAAAATCCCAGCTGTATTGAAAAGATCATATGGCTGCCAATGGAATCTCTCATGAAAGTTTCATATGGAGAAGGAACTGAAAAATTAAACTTCTGCTCTCCAGGCAAAATATTCCCAGTCCACTTTTGTATCTTTATTTTGGAGTAAAAAAAAGAAAGGTAGTCACGCTCTGTATAATTAACACAAGTTATACTTATTTGTCTGTGGCTGTTCTCTTTAAAAGCAATCAGGGTTTACCTGGAAGCTAAGATCTTGCTATTAGGAATGTTCAAGGCTGTGTAACAATTTGACCAGAATTCTTCAGACTCGTTGATCAAATTTACCTATTGTGCTAAAGCATTATCTAACTTGTTTATATAACAACGTTGGATAAATACAGCCATTTTGGTTGGAATAACTAGTAAAATTCAGTATAGTGCCTGAACCCAACACCTTTGGATCGTTTGCCAGTTGTGCCCATTCCTGGAGTGGGAGGCTTTGTTCCCAGTCACTGATGCCCTTGTGACCTTTTGTCTACATCAATGGAAGGTGTTGTATATGGGGCTGCCCTTAAGCATTTGGAAGCTTCAGCTAGTGCAGAATGTAACTACGTAATTAATAAATTATGTCTGTTGTTGGCACATGTAAGACCCTACTGCGTGAGCTGCATTGGTTGTCATTGTGTTTCTGGGTGTCACTCAAGATGCTGGTTGCCACCTTTAACGTCCTCCATGGCTTGAGACCAGGTTACTTGAGGAACTGTCTCCTCTCAATTGTTTCTGCTCATCGAGCAGATTGGACATGTTATGGGTCCCATCAATCAAGAATCATCAGCTGGTAGAAACTAGGTAATGTGCCTTCATTCCTGCACCTGTCCTCTGGAACATCTTCCTTTTAGAGATTAGGGTGATCCAGACCCATTGGTCTTTTGTAGAGCCTTGAAGATCTAGTTAGATAGCTGGGCTTTGCACCTTGAGTGTGTGAATGGCTCCATTGCCTGGAAATATTGATATTTATATTGTAACTGTTTTATGATTGTACCCCACCCAGACTCACTTGTCTGCAATGGGTAGCTATAGAAATTAAATAAACAAAATACGCAAAACATTGAAGATTGAAGCATTTGGTGAGTACTTCTGAATGTTCTTGAGAGATGAAGTCTCATCTAAACAGTAACTAGTGAAGCTGGTCTTATAACTATAAGTGGAGAGATTTATTTACAAAAAGGTAATAAAAAAGCATTACAAGAACAGAATCAAAGAATATGTGCTTATCATGTACTGTATGTGCCTGGAAAAAAAGCAAAGGGAAGGACATCAGATCACCAACCACTTAGACAAAGAACAATCAAAGTGACAGACAAAGACAGGACAGATAGTAATCTTGAGCTATCTATCTTCTACAACTGCTTTGTGGTAATTAGATCATGAGATGCTGAAAAGTCACTACCTTTGGATTTGGACCTCCAACCTGGACTGAATAAATCATAACATGAAAACCGGTCAATATTACAAGTGCCAATAGCATATGAAAGAAAACAAGTAACCAGTTTTATGATGTAGTTTCCCTGTTAAGTGGGAAAAGACACGCTTGATCATGAATGAGGTGGCAGCTACAGACCACCAGAAAGCAGAAAATGATAAGAATATATGAACCTTTTGACTGAAGAGTAGATTAGTTCTAGAGTTTTAAGTAATTATTGATAGTGCTGGTTTCAGTGGAATGTACTAGACAAAAATGCAATCTAAAATTTGAATGATGTCTTAAAAGGTAAAATAATACCAGGACATATCTGTCTTTTCCAATGCAAGGATAGAGGGATAGAGCTATGTACAATTATCCCCAAGGCCCCAGCTCTTTGTCAGAAATTACAGGTGTTGTTGATATGGAACACAAAGAGCACATGTCATGTTTCCCATTAAAAAAACATTTATTCTTCTTAATTTAGGTCTGAGGCAAAGCTTTCATTGGGTTTTTATGATTTATAGGAAATAGTGACTTGATCAGATGAAAGGAGAGCAAATGAAAATTAATTAAGTCAGTGTCTGTTATAGTACGTAGATTAAACAAATGTCAAACACTGATTATGGACATTCCCACAGGAGTGCAATCTGATCTAATCACTCTGCGGCACAATCACTTTTCTTTTGTTTTTGCAAACCAATGGGATTAAAAGTATTGTAGCTACATCAAGTCATTTCTTTTTCTTTCTTTCCCAAGTCCCACTTTGCTCCTCATCTAGCCTGCTGGTTAACAGCTAGTTCTGGAAAACCACAGCATGTTCACCATATTATATTTTGGTTATTCATAAAAAGCTTGTTTTATCAATACATCATCTAAACAGCATGCATGAAATCAGATTAAGTGTTATTAAACAGATTATAGAGTCCATTTTATCATCCACTAAGAACTATAGACTTGTAATACAGTGTGCAGCACAGAAGTGCAAAAAAAAAGAGAAAGAAATTAAGGAGTGATATTATTCTGCCCCATTGCTTCTATGACATGTCTTTAGATCCTTTAATTTATTTTGTCTAGCACAGACTGTATATCATATGGCTGTGAACAATCCATGTCTTAATCTCTAGAGATTAGTTAATTCTTGGAGCAACTGATTTTATCTCACTAGGTAGATCATACCAAGAAATCAACCCCATAGAAAGATTAGAACTACTTTGATTGAGACTGGCTATAATAACAGAAGCTTGTAAGTCTTATTGTGCAGTACCTTTTCCTCTTTCTTATACTCCAATAAATCAGGGAGATGATTGCCTGAGCCACTTCCAAAAATTACTGTATATACCAGTGGATAAGCCCATCCATAGGGTAAGATGATCCTTGACATTTTTGTATATTGTGCATATTTTAATTCTTACGATTGGCTTATCCACAGTTGCACATTTTTCATGGTATTTTGATTAAAAGTTTTAGTATCAAGTTATCCACAGCAAAGCTGTCCAAACATCTTAAAGTTGCCAAGGTTGAGAAATACTGGTCTAGATGAAACATATTTCTATCAAGGTCATCTTCCTTATTCTGTACACAGAATATCTTGCTGGTATCAGACATCCTGAAAATTCTCCATTTTAAAGTTGTGATCACAGGATCAATAGCTGTTTCTATCAGCAAAGTATAACTCTTTTTAGCTCTTCATTCTGGATATTTGCTTGCAAGTTACCAACCATTAAATCATCTCATCTCTATATCAGTGACCTAATCTTCATCAGTATTCCCAATATATACATACATTAAATTTTTTTAGACCAAACTCATTATAAGCAATAAAACCTACTTTGGAGTCAAAGAAAATATCATGGAATCATGTGAGCTGAGCCTCTCTGAATAATGAGATTCCTGATTTCACATCCAAATTTTCATGATTTTGGAATAAGTGTCCAAAACTTGATGCATTGTCTTCAAGTCTTCCTAAAATCCATTGAAAAGAAGAATAGGAAGAGGAGGGATTCACACCAAGCATGGAAACTAATGATTTAACCTTTAATCACAAAACATTCCCTCAGAACCTGAATGAAGGCCCAATCACATATGTGCATAGATTAGTGTTTCCTGCTAGGATGCAGGTCTACCTAATCCGATACTTTGTTCATTTACAGAATAGGAATTCTAGCTGTTTAATGCCAATTTATTTGTGTAAAGGCCCAGATCTGATATGCTGGGACTCCAATTTATTTATTCTGCTCAGCTGATTCTGTTAACAAGAAGAAGCCACAGGAGGGCTTGATTTGAAATATGAAGGCATTCATCTTTTACTGTCAGGTCTTATTGTCTTTCAGATTTGTAGTTATGCCCCCTTTTCAAGCTGAAACGTTGACAAGCCTTTGGCAATGCCTGCCTCTCTCTGTTTGCAGTTCCAGTCAAACAAATGAACAAATAAACAAATAAACAACCTCCCAAAGTGGGAAGGGAGGTAGAGAAGAAAGAAAGAACCCACTTCCAAATATTCAGGAGGTTAAGTAACTTCCTGTCATAGCCATGTGGCTGTTTAGCTCAGTCTATCACAGATTATGTGGGAATATTTTATCAGAATGTCTTGGAAGAAAGCCAGTGGATTGAAACAAAGTGAATTGATGTTAAAACTAAACACATCTGGCTGAGATCCAAAGCACAATCCACTGGCCCAGTGGAATTTTGAAATTTGAACATCTGACCTCATGTCATATTCGTAAATGCCTCTTTCATTCACAGCCGTTTATCATGTGGCATTTTCCTGAGGTATCTGTTTCAGAAACACATAAACAGCTCAAACAAAGTTTGCAATGTTCCTACATTTTCTGCCTTCGTTTCATGATTTTTTGGACCCTGGCCCATGACTTAGCTGTAACTGCAGCTATTTTAATAATTCTTTAATTGTCCTACATTTTGGATTAGCACAAGGAACTGCCCCACTGCAGATAATTCACATTTGGGGTTAGACAGGAATTTATGCATTGATTTTGGTGTCTGCGCTGTGTTTTAAATGCCCCTTCTTGCATTTTAAAATACACGTGCAACTTTGACTCTACGCTGTATTTTTAAAAAAAGGTTTGACACATATTTCTTTTCCACTGACCTATAGAGAAGATAATTTCCTCATTGATTATTCTTGTGTGGAAATGATTTCCCCCTGTGTTACTTATATTACCATATTTCTTCTTCTCTGTCAATAACATTAAAACCTTAATCTTCTTGCATCAGTTGTCATCTCTCCCTCTCTCTCTTTCCCTAGCTTTTCATTTGACATTTGAATGAAACAGCTCCAGCTGTTTCTATTATTACCACATATATAACATCCTTTGGTCCCAAAAAAAATATGCACCCTTGTTTTGATTCTTTTCCACTGTCTGTTGTTAAGAAAAACATGGAACAATTAATTAAAATGGCTGTATTCCTGCCCCAGAGGTCTTGTGCTGTTTATAAATTATCCCACAATGCTGTCAGCATTCATGGCTTCAGCGACAATCATTTGACTGAAATATGGCTCAATTAATCTCTCTCTCTCTTTCTCTCTCTCCATAATTTATACATAATAATTAATTCATTTTAAAATTTCAAGCACCAGGATCATCACATTGAGGCATAACAACTTCAAGTGAGTCCTGGGGCACAGGGTGTCTTTAGAATACTAAGCAGTAGAAGAGACAGACATTGGTGTGATGGAGAATTGTGAAGCCAGCTTCTCCAGCTGAGCCACAAGAAGTCTTCCTGGTTCTGTGATACGGCCTATTGAACTTGTGCTGAAGGATACAAGTGGTTGGGATCCAAATGTATTTTTACCCATGCAGCTTGTTTTGAGAGATGCATTAGGCTCCAGATGTGCCTGGCCAAGAAAACTGGGAAACGTAACCCCCCCAAAATAACTGGAGATTGATATGTTGGAAAAACTTGATTCACTGAAATTAAATGTAAGCATATTTAAGTAAGTACATTTCCTAGATGGACTTTAGGATTATAATGAAAGTAAGGTTGCATCAAAACTCTCCTTCTTTCAGGTATGTGTTTGAGGACATGAGATATGTACAAAATAACATGCCATCGTGACACATGTGCAAATGAGATTGAGATGTTTCCACCCTGATTTCATCACTCCAATCCATTTGATTGCTTTATGGTGTCTATGTTCATTGAGCAAATCTCCTCCAGATCTGGTGCTCTCCAGATCTGTTGGATTTCAGTTGTCACATTCTCCCAGACAATATGCATAATAGGATGTGAGAATAATCTTGAGGACCAGGAAGAAAAGCCACAAAGAAGGCAATGGTCAAATAAGAGAAATTTGAATCCAAAGCAGGAATGTGATTTGCAAAAGACCCTTCTTAATTCTTGTAAATGTAAAGGAAAAGCACATTCAGATCTGCAAGATTCTGTTTCCCTAACCTTACATTAAAAATAGTATTAGCATTCATAAATTTGGTTTCCAGATCTGAACTACCATAAAGTTCTGACAGTATGGTTGCATTAAACTTTTATTTATATCCTATCTTTCATTCGGTAACTCAAGATAACATACATAGAGCCATTAGCCTACTATTTCCCTCCTTATCATATTGGGGCTTATTTGGCTTTAACATGTGGGTTGCAAGATTAGGCTGGCCATGGAATGATACTGGACAGTCCGGATTTTATAAAGTTTGCTCTTGTTCATCTCCATCCTCTGATGGAAGCATTTATGTTTCTGACTTTTCTCCCATCATCGCATGAGACAGTAATTGAATGGTAGGTTTAACAGATCTAATCTGAAAATGTCTGGATGATCACTGGATGGGAGGAAGGAAAGCATTAGTTTTCTATGTGTGTCTGATAACATTTAATGTTGTAGTCAACATTTGGTAACCCTATTTTTTTAAAAAGCCAAAAATCCAGTGGGTGGGTGTGTTTATGTGACGGAGGAGCAGATTTTATGGCTTTGTCCAGGCTACTTTGGATGCAACACTCTTGTTAATTATATGGGAGAACACATCTAGACAGAAATTTGATCCTCTACATCTAAAGTTCACTAAATAGAAATCCTTTAAAATGAGATTTCCATTTGGGAAAGGGGGGGGGGGAAGATATCATTTTTGACTGTTCTACTATGCCTACCAAACCAAGCCAGACATCAACCACCCTCAAACAGAAAACGTAACGCAGAGAAGTCTCTAAGAAAACCTTGTGTCTTTTGGTTCTATAGTCATGACTTTTTTTAAAAAAAAAGGTAGTATAAAGGAACATTCAAAAGCGTAAATCTCCCACATGGTATATCTCACGCTAGCAACTCAGCATGTTAGTAACCTCATTCTGCTTCAGATATAACTCTAGGCCTGAGGGATTGCCTTGAAGCTATCTGCCTTTTTTATGTCTCTGAGTGCCAGCAATAACCTATAATTTGATAGTTGAGGATTTAAGGTTGTGTTATTTCATAGACCATTTCGAATTTGCATATTTTGAGATATTGCTGCCATAAAGTGGATGAGCCTTCCGTGCTTTGCCTTTAAGGCATATCTTAACTGCAGACCTAAACTGGTTTAATAGTCATTCCCTCACTGCAGGGTACCTGAGAACCTGCTGTTGTATGATCAAGGAGCTAAGGAGCTCTTGCAGAGACTTCTCACAATTTCCAAGATTCAGGGGAGGGGGGAGCAATCATACTGGTTAAATTGATACCAGCCTAATATATATTTGCAGTACAGGTGTGCTTTAGGCAGCTAGGTAGAATCTCTTGCTCTTATTATCTCAGGCATTTTGAGTACGTCTATCAATTGCACAGAGGAAATGCCTTGATCTCCGTTATTTCAGTAACTCCAAAATTGTGTGAACTCATTATTTCCTCAGAAGTTATTTAGTGAACTGTAGGGACAGGCTGAAGGTCATTTAGCTCACTATGAATTTCGACCACGTTAGCGTACATTTCGGAAATGATACAGACTAACAGAACAAGGAGAATTATGATATAGTTTGATATTGACAGCAGAAGCAGGGGCAGCATGCTTAAACAGTTGGCAACAGCTAGGAAAGAACCCCATGGTAAACCCCCAAAACGGAGATTCAGGGGAAAAGGCAAGGTCTTGGAAGGAGTGAGTTTATATGTCTATACTCAGCCATCGTGCTGAGAAACACCTTATAATTTACAGTGCATGGTATTTGGAACAGTTTGATTTAAGTGGCACATTTTGCCTTGGCCAAATTGTTCTTGTTTATAGTGCACACAGTATTTTCTTTCATGCAGGCCTCTTCTCTTCTCTTCTCTTCTCTTCTCTTC
>JAEANM010008782.1:0-16779 GCA_017656035.1 Myanophis thanlyinensis
AACACTTTCGGAATTGTTGTTTTATGTGTACTTCTTGTAAACATATGATATCTACATTTTGTTTTAGCAATTTTGTTAAAGAAAACCAGTGGTGAAATTCAACTGGATCGCACCACATTGCCCGAACTGGTAGTGGCAATTTGAAAGTGGCCCCTGCCCTTATACTTCCTTATACAAGCTTCAGTTTTTTTGTTTCTTACCTTAATCAGCTGTTTGGAGAATCTACGGAGACTTCCTGATGATTCCAGCTGCCTCTGGTGCCTGTAAAAGAGGTTTAAAGAGCCGTGCTGCAGCGCATTTGGCACACATGTGAGCACATTGAACTAGTAGCAAAACTGCTTGGATTCTACCCCAGATATCTACAGCTTTTTTCTAAAACAAATTTGATAATATTATTATGTTCTGTGCTTCAAGATGTTTAGCCTCCCTTTAGGGATAAAAGGTCCACAAGTTTATGAAGAACATATTATCATAAGAAAAAAAATTACCAAATAATTATAATAACCAAGGGATGCTTTTTTCTAAAAGAAAATGTTGATTAGAAGAAATATAATTTTAATTATGCCATTTAGAGTCTCTGCATACATGTTCCAAATCAACTATGGTTAAGTGTGTACTACACATGAGTCTCCCTGCTCCTAGTCCATCACTTAAATATGGCATTGGGAGTGCCAACATGCGCAACATTGCCATTATTTCCTATCAAGATTAGCAGAGGTATATGTTTTTGGCAGATAGGGGTTAAATGGATATGTTTATTTAGGGTCTCTGATTCATTTTTAATTGCTTACTATTTACTTGGTTAGAATAATACAACTTGAAATTGGAACCACACCAATATTCCTTTGAAATTGGAGATTTTGTGAGAGACTCCAATGGAAAACAAAACAGTTATAGAGGAGCACCCTAACAACATAATGGGACACATTCCAATAGCTCAACCACAACACCTTCAAACAGACCAACAATATCAAAAGCAGCAACATCAAAAAGCAGCTCTGCACCACACTTCTTTATTTTTCATTTACAAGTAACCACAGAAGAGGCATTTCTTAATTCAGTTTGGATGGGGTTGTAGAGTCATTAAGCCATGAAAAACAAAAACTAATACTTGTGCCTGCAAACTGGTGAAGCTGAGAGCATGACAGATATTGGAACTGGAATTTTCCCATTAGAATTTATTAGTATATATAAGTTAGTAGCAGGTCCTATATTACTGAATGCAAAATCAGGCATTATTAGTAAATAATCCATGTAACTTTAATTTCCCCAACTGTAATTCATCTATTCTAGAATAGACCCTGTAGTCTTAAAGAAATGTTAATGAAAGGATTCCACATTCTATAGAACTGTAACATTATTCTCTTTGGAGGACTCTGAAAGGAGATGAAGATCCCATTTTCAATCCACAGTATCTCCTGGAATGAACAGGAAAACTCGTGCCTAAAACCCTAGATGATCATTACCAACTACTGTCAATAATATAGGGCTAGATAAACCAGTTACCTGACTTGATGCATTTTCCTAAATGATGACCCACTATAGTCCTGGGTTTTTCAACCTTGACCCCTTTAAGACATATAGACTTCAACTCCCAGAATTCCCCAGGCCTGCTTCCTCAATTTTCTGGGGAATTCTGGGAGGTGAAGACCACATGTCTTAAAGTGGCCAAAGTTAAATAACACTGCATGAGCTATTTCTTTCTTTAAAAATGGCTGGAATCTTATTATTTTCATTCAGGTTTCCCTTAACTATTCTTTGCTGTTTTTCACTTTCTAATTTATGAATTAAAATAAAATTTAAAAATGTATAGGAAACAATTTTGCTTCGCTATTCTTTAAACCATCCAAATGCATCAAAGGTCTCCCTGTCAAAGGAACACATTTTTCCCCAATTTTTTTTTTAAATTTAAAGTATTTTCTTTAAAGCTACTAAGAGGTATACTACAAAAGAAGCTCACCTAGGCTAAAATCTTTGCTCAGTTAGCATCATTTTCACATCACTTCCCACTTTAGTTTGTCCGGAGGAAATTATTTCCATGGTTTCCTTCAATCACAGTTCCATTCATTTTTAGGATTCTGCTGAGAATGACGTTGGTTGCCTAGAGGAGAGGAACTGCTGTGCTGTAGAAACAGTACAGATAATAGCTGATTTCCTGTGTGCTACGAACACAGAAATCTGTACAATAAAAACAGAATTTTATTTCAGTCATAATGTTACAGGAGCCTTTCTCTATCTGCCATCTGGCAATTGCCTTAAATTTCAAATCCCATAATTCCCAGCTAGGATGTACAGTGCCTTGTTTGAGGAAATGAGCTTTTCATCTTTTTTTTCTTTTTCATGGATCTTCCAAATGTCTTGATTGAAATCTACGAGATTTCATGTCTTGATTGAAATCTAAGAGGTTGCTACATACGACGAGTTTTCAGCAATCTTTCGCCGTAAATGATGTTAGAGTTCACGAAGATGTGGTAAACTTGCAAGATTGTGCCAGTTTTAATTTTAACTTTTTAAAAATATATAGATTTAGATTTAGGCTCTCTGGGCACCTCCTGTTGCTTTTTAATGTTAATGGACACTAGCTGACTGGCCTCTGCCAAAAAGGTATTTATACATTTTCTTTTCCCCAGAAGCAATGTGAAAAGCATTTAATTTGTTCTTAGAAAAATGTTTCTTTTCTCTTAAAAGGTTATTCTAGTTGTATATAGAAAAAAATAATAAAAAATATTTTAAAGCAAAGCTTCAAAGAGATTAAATCACTGATGCAATGAAAAAGAACTAGAAGCCCAGACTGCATTATAAATCAAATACCAAACATCTAATGCAGATACATGAAATAGTTTTGTGCAGCTTGGAGAATAACAAATCACAATAAAATTACCAAAGTATGAATTTAGGATTTTACAGTTTGATAAAAGCATTAGTTTAAATTTAAAGTGATCTCATTTATATGCTAGGTTAGGGAACAGCTTTAAATTTCAGGTAAACTGGCAAAATGTGTTACTTTACAGAGAATTGTCTCTTGTTTGAGATTATGACAGACTTTCCTTCTGATGTTCTAATGTAAGTGAATGGAATACTCTCTATGATTTCTGATTTCTTGTCTACTCTTTAAAAAATGTTTTAATAAATTTCTAATACAGGTCCTCGACTTACAACAGTTTATTTAATGCACAGGTGTCAAATCTCCCATCATGTGACATTTTGCTATGTTTTTCCCATTTGCAGAGCTGGGGGGGCATGGCCTGCGTGTGGTGCATACGGCCCTTGGGCTGCCAGTTTCATACCCTTGATTTAGTGACTGTTCAAAGTTACAACATCACAGGAAAAAAGTGACTTATGACCATTCTTCACACTTATGACCATTGCAGCATCCCCATTGTCACATGATCACAATTCAGACAGTTGTCAACTGACTCATATTTATGACGGTTGCAATGCCTCAGGGTCATGTGGTCACCTTTTGCTATCTTCTGACATAAATCTGACAAGCAAAGTTAATGGGAAAATCAGATTCACCTAACAACCATGTTACTAACTTAACAACTGCCATGATTCACTTAACAACTATGACAAGAAAGGTCATAACATGTGGCAAAATTCACTTAACAAATGTCTTGCTTAGCAACATAAATTTTGGCTCGATTGTGGTTATAGGTTGAGGACTACCTATATCAAAGTGAATGTAAAAGCACACAATATGGTTTTTTATTGTATAGTCACCATTTTCATTGGCTATGCTATCTTTGAAAATTTGAAATACAAAAAAAAATTAAATATTTAATATTTAAAAAAGCCAGGAGTAGGAATAGGAGTAGGAGAATGACAATTTTAATAACTCCTAAAATATAGGTAGTCCTCGGCTTACGACCATTATTGACTCCAAAATTTATGTTAAGTGAGACATTTATTGAGTTTTGTCCCATTTTATGACATTTCTTACCACAGCTATTAAGTGAATCACTGCAGTTGTTAAATTACTAATGCGGTTGTTAAGATAATCTGGCTTCCTCATTGACTTCTTTATCTTTATCTTTATCTTTAATCATATTTATATACCGCCCCATCTCCCTAAGGACTCGGGGCGGTTTACAGCCAGTAAAAATAGTACAATACAATAATAACATTTAAAAACAGTATAAAATGACTTTGCTTGTCAAATGGTTGCAAAAGGGATCACATGATTCTGAGACACTGTAACCGTCATAAACATGGACCAGTTGCCAAGCAGCTGAATTTTGGTCACATAATCATAGGGATGCTACATAGGTTGTAACTGTGAAAAATGATCATAAATCACTTTTTTCAGTACCGTTGTAACTTTGAACTGTCACTAAATGAACTGTTGTAAGTCGAGGACTACCTGTAGTGATAGGAAATGTGTACAAATGTTTCCTGAATCTAGAAAACTCTTCCTGCTCCTAATTGTTCTCTCTCCTGAATCAAACAAAAATGTCCAGGACCTTAAAGCTTGAGCTACGTTTCCTACGGGTAGTAATTGAGAAATTTTACTTATCCTTCCAGAAATAGAGCACATCTTCAAAATAATTTTTCAAAAACATTTATTTATTTATTTACCAACCTTCTTACATATGCAAGAATTTCTTATCATTTGTAATTAAGCATATTGTAAGGCTCTGCCACTTTTTCTGTAACTCAATATTTTAAATGTCTATGCATGCATGAATATTATGCAGTGGCATCAAAAATTCCAGATGTTTTCTAAATATGCAGGAAGTGATACTAGATGGCCTGGAGGAAGGCATAAACCAGGGAAGGCAGCCTAAAGCTCAGCGGGAATTTCCTAGTGTATGTCAATGCTAATGTAATAGCTTTTTTATGATACATTTGGCCATACTTAATAATACAGAATACGCAATGAAAACCAGAGTGGATGGTGGCAAAGATTTCAGACTGTAAGTGTAATAATCTTGGTTTTCACCCATCCTCACTTACATATACTCCCTGAATGAGTTTGGGGAAACTCAAATGAGCTCACAGGATTCTTGTGAGGAAAAATATGAAGCGGGAAAGCTACATACAATATGTTGCCTTGAGCTCCTGAACTGAAGGCAGGATATAGATCTAACGAACAAATTAATAAACAAAGGAATAGTAAGAGAAAAGAGAAAACACTTTAGCCATAATGTGAGCCATAATATAGTGTTCTGATTGGCTGAGGGGTTCTAAATTGTACCATTGACTTTCTGCACTGCTTGTTTCCCCTGGCTGCAAAGGAATTTTTGTAAAAAACAACAACAACTAAAATCAAGTAAGCAGTATATTTCATAGTAGGGGACATTTTAAACTGTAATCAGAGATCTGCTTTTCAGTCAACATTTAATAGAGACTATTAACAAAGGAAAGCAATGGGATCCTCAATAAAACTGCACTCCAGGTATCAGACTGAATGGTCCATTCATGTGTAAAAACAAGTAAACCAGCAGGTCTACAAAAAAAACCACCAGGCTTTGCTTAGCAGTAATAAGCTTTTTTTGACTTGAAGTGTTTAAAGCTTAAACAACAGAAGTATATTGGGCAACTAACCACCCAAGGCTATAACCCATCAACATGACCAAAAAAACTTGACAAAAGGATCTAACTCTGGGGCCTTGCTGTGATGTTTAATGAGACTGATCCCCTTGAAGTTCTTAGTACATTATTAGAAAGCTATTGGGTATTGAAGGTTAAAACTCCAGTCTGCTCAAAAGAGGATATTATTCACCCATTCATTGTATTGATCAGCCGTTCAATAACAATTCGGTGAATGCTCTGCAAAATACAAAGAAAGAAGATACCACAATTGCAGGAAGGCAAAAATAATTGAGTTATCAAATAACTGAAATAAAAAGTGAGCAACCTCATTTGTGACCTACAAGTAATAGCATGCCACACAAAGTAGTTGACAAAATGCCAAAATGTTGATATTTTGGGAATATTTTTCTTTCAAAATTAAGAGACAGAATGGAAGAGATTGTTTTGTGAGGCTCTCTGTTCTTGCTCTTAAGCTTCCTACAGTCTTAAATGGCTTCAAATCAGAAAATAATGGAACAAAAAAAAAACACCATTGACTCCACTCTTCTAGGGATGTCACCATATCACCAGAAGCCCTTTGCAGCCCTACAGTTTATTGGGAAACTGAGATGCAGCTACCAATCTCTCCAACATTATTAATAATATTATTGCTAATGCTATTAATATAATTGTTTTAAATATAAAGACAAATGGCAAAGAATGGAATATAGAATGTATACATATATAAATAAAAAACCCTAACAAATCAAGTATGGTTATGTTGATTTTGTTAGTTGTATTTGATGTTTGCATTCTGTACTTTGATTTTTGTAAACTGCTTCCAGCTGGTCAGATTGAATTGGCATAAACGTTGCAGCAATTAATCAATAAATCAACAGTTCCTGCATTCTAAAGAGCATTTTGAAAACATGATGTTGGAATCAAAGCCAACCAGCTATGGAATAAAAGGCTTAATATTACAAATAGCAAGTTGTACTAATTCAATGTTAAAAATGACTGAAAGGAAATGCAAAATGATCAGAATTTCCTTATTTGAGATGCTAGAACTTTTCATAGATGGGAGATATTAAAGTTCTTGACATGCTAAAGCTATTTGGGACCTTCAATAGTAAATTGGCTTTTTTATGCTCTTTGAATTTAGCCCTTTAATTTTTTTAAGAATAAAAGATAATGAAGATAATGTTTCAGGATTTAAAAATTTAAGGCAGTTAAATTCTGATTATAATATAGGTACTTCATTAGAATAGAACTATAGCAATTAAATATAGGCATAACTTTATTGATAAGCATGAAAACGTAAGTCTTACAAAGGGATAGGCTTTGTCCCATTTTCTTCTTTCCGAATCAGCAACAATGCAAATTTCCAAAAAGTAGACGATAGACAGCAATTTCCTATTAAAAGTTCAATTTCCTATTTACAAACAACACCTCTCTCCCTTCTCTGGATTTTATTTGAATTTCTCTCTTGTCCACGCTACGATGGATTGATTATGTGGTGTCAAACCTCAGTGACCACATAGATAAATTTTCTTCGGGAGGATCCTCAGCCTAGTCCTTCTAGTATTCCAATGGTGTACCTATTACTAAGATCATTGAATCTGTCAGGCTTTGAAGTAGTCCAGGCAGGAAATAAAAATCATGTGCACTAATTCAACCTTTATTTTAAGGTTATAGTAACATAATCTTGCAAGATTTAAAGTCCGTAGAGATTCTCAGTCATCCAGGTCATGGTTGTCCCAAAGGTGTTTTTTCAGGAGGCAACTGAACTTTCCTGGGTTTTTTTTTTCTTTGAAGACAAAGCTTCTTGGATGAAAAGTGAAACGTCTTCAAAGAAAACAACAACAAGAAAGTCCAGTTGCCTCCTGAAAAAGCACTTTTGGGACTTGCAAGACTCCCCACCCTTTCCTTTATTTTCCAGAAAACTAGAGATGTTTCTGAGATATTTTCTCCACCCCCATTTCTTTCATGGGCTGAGACATTTTTTGTCAAACTGTTGTTAGCCTGCAGCTCTTCCTCCAGTATCTCAATATATTTTCACAGCCCATCCACCTTGACGCTGATTGACTTTTTCTCCCCTTTCCTTCTTTCTTTTCCTTTATAAGCACCATAATGTGTTTTTTTTGACAGAGCTACAATAAGTTTTTACATAATATATCTGAAGTATGATAATTTGAGACAGGCCATCTGGCTTTTGCTTCCATAATGTCACAAGGAAAAACACTGCTTGCACAGTTTTACATTTTGTAAGTTCTGAGAGAGAAAAAAATGTTCAATTTAAATAAGAAACCAAGGTTTTGGAGATAGATGCAACAAAGCATACTTTAATTGGAATTAATTACAATGATCGCTGGGTTCCTCACCAAAAAACTACAGGAGAGAGATTATGTGCAGGTTGAGTTGTTACCACAGAAAGAAAGATAGAAGGAGCACTGCAAATTACAATATGACCCTAACAATGGAATTATTTTGATAAACTATTGAATTGACCTCCCTGTTCCTTTCCACACTGTTAGTATTCTGTGCTTTCAGATAATATCAACATACTCAGTAAACAACATTGTTTATTGTGTCTGCATCCTCTTGCACCATTCCATTCTTCCTCTGAAAAAAGGAGAACTGTCTGGTTTTTGTTATCTGCTTCCATTGCAGAGACACAGTGTCGAGATTCAGGCTTCGTAATACTTAAGTTAACAGAATAGATGATCTATTTACAAGATCTCAAAATGAGCATATGCATTAACACCGCATGGCATCGGAATATCTTTTCCAATTTCCTTTCTAAGTGATAGTGGCTTATTTCTTAACCATTAGTTCTTTTAGTGTTCATATAGTAGTTGTTTCTAAAAGGCAAATGCTATCTACCACTTCAGTATCTTCATTGTCAATTCTAAGTCTGGTTTTTGAATTTGTTGTGATCATTAATTAGGTCTTTTTTATATTTAATCATAGCCTAATTTTTGGTGGTGGTCCATGCTTTTCATTACTAAGGCTTGCTGGTCATTTGCTTTTTCAGCTATCAGTGTATGACCATTAGTAATCCTCATTTTTGAATCACTGTTAGAGACAGATAAGCATTGCTACTTGTGAAAAAATGGTCTATTTTTCTGGCAGTTTTATTGTTGCCCTTGTTAGGCATTGGAGAACATATTTTATGGGGGAACTTCCATTTTGCTTAATCATCCAGATATGGCAAAGTAATCAAGTGTAATTCTTTTTTTCTTCTTCTTTTAACCACATTCTTTCTACATTCTCATGTCTGCATGCCAGTAAGAACCAAAATAAGAGAATGTGATTGGAAGAAGTTTCTGAGGTCACATCCCTATGGCCTGCTCTGAGACTGAAGGTTAAGTCAAGATGAATTTAATAAATATTGTTTGCCACAACCAATGGAAATTGTTAACAGTGAACCACAACTGTTTTGTCATTTCCCTCCAAGGTTTTCTGGCTTTTTTCAATAGACAAGTCCAACCAACAAGGTTGATTTGTGAATGCAATGAAGAATAGTACAAGATCAGAAGATGTGCTGAGTTCCAATCCATAGAATCACCAAGAGTCGGATATGACTGAATGGATATCATCACCACCACCACCACCACCATCACCATCATTTTAAGTGCATTTTTTAATGGCGAGGAGTTAAATATAGATAGAATAAACTCCACAGTCAGAGAAAAAAATTGTGAGCTGGAAAAGAAAAAAAGAGATTCTAGAACTATGAGCATTGTCTAATTCATGTGTGAAACATGCATGAGAAGTAGCTAGACTTCACTATTGGGAAGAATTAGGGCATGTACTGTAATTATGATTTTTATGGATGCAGTGTAAGAACATTATTTTAACACATGTATAAATTTGGAACTCTTTACTTATGGCAGGCCCATGGGCATACACTAGGGCCTCTAGATTGCTCCATATATTATATCCTAATTTAGCAATTATTTGTACATAATAATTTGGCACCAAGCCTCTCACATATTAGTATGACTTTAACAGAATCTGATAGAGATATTAAAACTAGACAAACTAATTAATTCCCATGTAGAAATAATTAATCTAATCAGATTTCATTGAAAAATACTATCTAATACAAAAGCTTCAAAGATTATGCAACAATAAAATGCCAAATTTTATTAATAAGTTTGTTCCTATAGCATTTTATAAAGAGGCAGGCATAAGATGGTATAGAAGTATATAATGGATTCTTTTTTAAACATGTAATATGTTTAAAAATTGTTGCCTTTACATCAGTATCGTATTAGTATCATATCTGTATCTTCTTCTTGTTATTGTTAGTTGCAAAGTCATGTCCAACCCATCGCAACCCCATGTAAAATGTTCCTTCAGGTCTTCCTGTCCTCTACCATCCCCCAGAGTCCATTTAAATTCATGCCAACTGCTTCAGTGTCTCCATCCAGTCACCTCATTCTCTGCCATCCCTTTCAACTTTTGCCCTCAATCATTCCCAGCATTAGGCTCTTCTCCAGTGAGTCCTTCCTTCTCATTAGGTGGCCAAAGTATTTAAGTTTTGTCTTCAGGATCTGGCCTTCTAAAGAGCAGTCAGGGTTGATCTCCTCTAGGACTGACTGGTTTGAGTGCTTTGCAGTCCAAGGAACTCACAGGAGTTGTCTCCAGCACCATAGTTCAAAGGCCTCAGTTTTTTGGTGCTCGGCCTTCCTTATGGTCCAATTTTCACAACCATACATTACAACTGGGAAAACCATAGTCTTGCCTATATGCACTTTTGTTGGCAGGGTGATGTCTCTGCTTCTTAGTATGCTGTCTAGCTTTGCCATGGCTTTCCTCCCCAAGAGCAAGCGTCTTTTAATTTCTTGGCGGCAGTCTCCATCTGTGGTGATCTTTGACTCCAGAAAAATAAAATATGTCACTACCTCCATTTCTTCCCCATTTATTTGCCAGCAATTGAGAGGGCTGGGTGTCATGATCTTAGTTTTCTTAATGTTGAGTTTCAAGCCAGTTTTTGCACTCTCCTCCTTCCCCCACATCTTCACTTTCTGCCATTAGTGTGGTATTATATGCATATCTGAGGTTGTTGATATTTCTCCTGGCAATCTTAATTCCAATTTATGATTCATCTAGCCCCGCCTTTCTCATGATGTGCTCTGCATAGAAGTTAAATAGGCCGGGTGATATTATACAGCCTTGCCAAACTCCTTTCTCAATTTTGAACCAATCAGGGATTCTGTGTCCAGTTCTCACTGTTGCTTCTTGACCTGCATATAGGTTTCTTAAGAGACAAATAAGATGGGTTTGGTACTCCCATCTCTTTAAGAACTTGCTAAAATTTATTGTGATCCACACTATCTAAGGCTTTAGTATAACTAATGAAGCAGAAGTAGGTTTTTTTCTGGCACTTCCTAGTTTTCTCCATGATCCAGTATATGTTGGCAATTTGATCTCTAGTTCCTCTGCCTTTTCAAAATCCTGCCTGTACTTCTGGTAGTTCTCAGTCCACATACTGCTGAAGCCTAGCTTGTAGGATTTTGAGCATAACTTTGCTAGCATGTGAAACGAGTACAATGGTGCAGTAATTTGAACATTCTTTGGCATTGCCCTTCTTTGGAATTGCAATGTAAACTGACCTTTTCCAATCCTGTGGCCACTGTTGAGTTTTCCAAATTTGCTGGCAGATTGAGTATAGCACTTTTACTGCATCATCTTTTAAGATTTTGAATAGCTCATCTGGAATACTGTCACCTCTGCTAGTTCTGTTATTGCTCAGACATACTAAGGCCCATCTGAGTTCACATTCCAGGATGTCTGGCTCAAGGTCAGTGGCCACCCCATCATGGTTATCAGGGATGTTAAGTTCATTCTTGCATAGTTTTTCTATAAACTTTTGCCACCTCTTCTTAATCTCTTCTGCCTCTGTTAGGTACCTGCTATCTTGATCCTTTATCATGCCCATCTTTGCAAGAAACATTCCCTTCATATCTTCAATTTTCTTGAAGAGGTCTCTGGTCCTCTCTATTTTATTGTTTTCTTCTGTTTCTTTGCACTGTTCATTTAATAAGGCATTTTTATCTCTTCTAGCTCTTCTTTGGAATTCTGCATTCAATTGGGTGTAATCTTTCTCTTCCTCCCTTGCCTTTTGCGTTCCTTCTTTCCTCAGCTATTTATAAAGCTTCCTCAGACAGCCATTTTGCTTTCTTGTATTTTTTTCCCTTCGGGATGGTTTTAGTTGCTATCTCTGGTACAATGTTGGGAACTTTCATCCATAGTTCTTCAGGCGCTCTGTCTATCAGACCTAATTCATTAAATCTATTTGTCACCTCTACTGTATATTCATTAGGGATATGGTTTAGTTCATATCTGAGTGGCCTAGTGCCTTTCCCTACTTTCTTCAATTGTGATTGAAGTGATGCTAATAAAGTGATGCTAATAAAGTGATGCTAATAAATAAATGTCTAAATTTTGCAACGAGAAGCTCATTATCTGAGCCACATCATTTTTGGGTGTTAATTCTAGAAGGTGTTGTAGGGCTTCATAGAACCAGCCAACTTCAGCCTCTTCAGCACCTGTGGTTGGGGCACAGGTTTGGACTAATGAGATGTTGAATGGTTTGCCTTGGATTTGAACTGAGTTCAAACATTTGTACATTTTAGCAATTAGTGATGTTTTTCATCAATACACAATTATATTTCAAATTCTGACTTACTTTTGTCCATTCCATAAGTCTTTGTATCTATTTTAAATCTTTCAGATTACTGTTAATGGGGAAACCATTGACAACAAAATATTTATGCTATTAATTGTTCTCTTGTTTTGACTTTAAATATTCCTTGATAATTTTCCAATACATCCTGGTATGTCCACCATTTATCTTTATCTGCCACTTTTCTTCTATATTATAGAACTTAAGCTGAAATCCATAAAGGTGTTTTCAGGTGGAATCTAGGTTTATATCTATCCCATATTCTTAGAAAAGAGTATTATTTATAAAAATAAAAATGTACTAATGAATGGTTTATTGTGCACATTTGTTAAATACTGCATTCTCACTTCACCCAACTTAGTTTAACATTTTTCCGAACATGTCTAACCCCTACTTCCACTTTACAAAGTTGAAGGATTCTTCATTTGCATAACTATTTTTTACTTATTTCAACAAATATGCATCCCTGGCAACAGACCATGTTTTCCATTATGTTTCTACCAATATTATTTACATATCTTATTTTTTATCCATCCATTCCCCATCTTTAGTAAACATTTCACCAAGGTACACAAATTCATTTATTTGCTCAAATTTATTTTTGCCATTTATGTACAGCATGCAATTAACTCAATTTTCCATGTCAAATATGCTACCCTATCTTTCAGATATTAATTTTCACATCCGAACTCCTTTCATCCTAGTCTAAATTGGCTGCAATCTTTTGGGTTCCATTTAACAACACAGTAACATTTGCATAAAAAACTGCATATATTCACATTTCCAACCAACCTATCACTAGCATCACTGTATTCTACATACATTTATTCTTTAAACATTAAGCAGTCAAAATACATCATGTATCCTTGACTTCTTGCTCAGCATAGAACTGTATGCTAAGCATTCCATTTTTCTCATATATGTTTTGCTTTAATTGTGCATTTTTCTTGATGCATTCACCATCAGAAAGAAGATAAATCTTCTCTTGATAAAGAAGTCCCGAAAGGGGAAATATGGAAAATAAAAATAAGCAAAGTATGGGAGGAATTTAGTATAAAGATGTTTACTGTTTTTTAGTTTAGTGTTTCTGGCTCTTTACAGCCAAGGTTCTTCCTAATAGAGTTTTGCGCTAGGACTGCATTTTGAAAAACGTGATGTTACCGGGAAATTTGAAATAGTTGATAGGTATACACCTAACTTTGTACCTAACAAAATCCCTGCCATATTTAATTTGTAATTATTTTAACTTATTTTGTTATATTATACTAAAATCAAACCACCAACTTATAGATCACATTAGAATGCCTCCCAGCCACAATGTGGATCTTCTTAAAAATAGGAATCACAATAAAAAATAAACTGACTTATTTTAGGAAATATATTATGCAGAGAACCAGTTGTGGCTCAGCACAAGCAAAGAGGCAGAGTCTAAGTTCTCTTTCTAGATAACATGTTTATTCAGTGCTGGACAAAGGTCAGTCCTCTCCTCCCGTAAGGCTGGAAGAACTCCAAATACATATTGCACATATAGGTTTATTGATTTTGCTTCTTTACATAACAGGAAAATAGTTCATAGTGGATAAAGGTATAAAAGTTACCAAAACTACTTGTGCACACATCCTGTAGTTATGATCACATGCTCAGCTGTAAGCTTGTGGTTCCTTTATCTTGGTTTCCATAACTCTAGTCACCTGCTAAGGCCTGAATTTTATTTCTGTTATTCCAACATAAGACTCTTTAGATCAATCATCAGAGTTATCGGAATCCTGATCAATAGAAACACCTCAGGGAGCTAAAGAAATTCTACCGCTTTCTCTGTGTTTATATTTAGTAACAGGGTTGATTGCTTATATCTGCCCTAAGATATTGCTAGTATCACAATGGTTTTAGAGCTAAACAGAAGTTAGGGTAGAATAGAATAGAATAACAGAGTTGGAAGGGACCTTGGAGGTCTTCTAGTCCAACCCCCTGCTTAGGCAGGAAACCATACACCACTTTAGACAAATGGTTATCCAATCTTTTCTTAAAAACTTGCAAGGGTAAAATTGGTAAACGTCTTGATTTGCTTAGAGCCATTGATTCAGTGAAATTTTAAATTAGTTTCACTTTTTTTTTGTAAAAATTGGGAGGGGTTGTTGGGAAGAACAGGAGGATACAAACCACAATCAATATTGTCTCTGTGTCAAAGGCAGCAAGCTATACATAAATAGCTTGGTTATAACTTAAAGGGAGCATTGAAGAAGAGGCACTGGCCTTCAATTACTGTTTTCTGTCATGACCTGAATGTTATTTAATCTCAGTTGTTATGTTTTGTGCATTTTTTTCCTCCCTAGCCCTGTTTAGGTCTGCATTAGCTATTTTTCTTCTGACCTTGTTTGCTCTCTTGGCTGCAATCATTGCCAACTGCTGTGCTGCTAGTAGAAGCATCTGCTGTTCTAGTGACAGTTTTCCAAGACAGATTTCATATAGACCCATTCGCCCTTCTCAATGCCTTTCAATAGCATACTCTCTCTGTGTTCAGTACTGCATCAGTCAAATAATTATCACATTTTATCTATTTGCTATCATCATGAAAAGCAAAAAATTAAATGGCCTGATTGTTTCTTGTCATTAATGATTATCACTTCAATTTATTCCATATCAATACTTGAATTGTGACAAAAATGTAACACTGCATCCCACACTGGCTGTCAAAAGAAGGTTATATTAATTAATTTTTCCTTCTCACTGTCTTTTTTTATTTTAATTTTTAAGGGTTTTCCCCCCTTACACTTCCATCAGTGGTAAGATCATAGGTTGTGATGGATAAATTCACTTTGACTTGGTATCAAAAACCATTTCCAGCCAGACTTTGCAGAAAGAAACTCCTTTGATTTCCTCAAAGTTCTTCTGTGGTTTTTGAATTAAATGGCCTCCTGAATGGCACTGAACAGAGAAACATCTTTGTACTAATCCTCAAATCCCAAAACAGCAGTCACCTGATCTCTGGATAGTATTTGAAGCAGATGGAAAGAATATACTAGAAGACATGGGTCTTTAGATTCTAGAAGCAGGGGACAGAACAACTCAAGAAGAATCTAATGAAAAATTTTATCAAGTGTTTAGCATCTGATATTAGATATCAAATGGGACACCGGCCTTTAATTGGCAATCAACAGCTTATGGGCTAGTTTGGCCTGCTATCTTACAGTTCTTCTTTGAAAATCTTTGGTGCATGATTAGTATATGAATTATGACTGAGGGGGTATAGATTCATTTTCTTATTCAATCATTTGAGTAATTCTGGTCCACTGTACCCTTTCTCAATTTAACTGGCACTGCAAGTTTTTTGTGAGGACATGGTTTGAGAATAAGAAATAGAATAAAGCTCCTTTGGAGAAAAACAGTTATTCATGTACTAGACACATTACTTTTTTAGACTCAAAAGTACTTACTTCTCAAATTCTACACATGCTTCCAGAAGTGAAATTCAGCATGTTCTAGCAGGTTCGCTAGAACTGGTAGTAAATTTTCTAAGCAGTTCAGAGAACCAGTTATTAGAAGAAATCTCCTTTTGTTTTTTCCCCCAATTTATAGGGTTAATCCTGTAAGGAAAGCAGGAAAAAAACATTCTGGTGTTGCTTCTAGCCTAATCTTTATTGCCCTGCTTACAGAAACTGCCTACCCAGTCACATGACCTCCCCAGCCATGCCCACCAAGCCACACCCACAGAACCGGTAGTAAAAAAATTGAATTCCATCATTGCATGCTTCCCATCTAAACACATCTGTATTTGCCCAGCATTGTGTGCATGCTCTCAAAGGATAACTTGCATGTGTTAAAAAAACAATCACAATTAAACACTATTGACTGAATGTTTTTGTCAGTATACTTAACTGGCCATTTACAATAGAGTCATTTTCTCTAGAAAGGTAGACTTTGTCAATTGAACAATGAAATTGTGGAAGAATCTAGAGCTCTTAATGCATCAGAACCTTAAATGGAACCCTAAGATTAGCCAAGGTTACAAGGTCTGAGCAAAATGGTGCACACTTTCTCTCTCCCTCACACACACACATACAGAGGTTCTTGCTACAAGAAGGAGCAAGCCTAAGAATGGCAGTGCTGAGTGAGCAAGAAAAATGTGTTTTTTTATAGTATCAGCAATAAAAAGATTCCTTGATTGTATCTGGATAGCTGTCCATCATTTGCTTAAAGTCTCATGACGGAAAACCCACTGTGCTCAAAGCAATATTATCTACTCTTGAAACATTACTGTTTTTCTTTAATAAAAATCTGTTTCTCTAGTATTTCCATCTGTGATTCTTGTTCTGCCCTCTGAAGCAATATTTACTATTACTACGTAAGTTTTAAAGATGTGAAGACTTTTCCCTTCTTTAGATATATTCCTGTTGATCAATTTTCTTAAAATTTACTCTTAGAGCTGTGCCTGGCAATTCAAATGTGGGAATGTGGCTTAGGGTGTGTGGTACCTGACCCCAATAAGATTGTCATTGATGGATAATAAAATTAGTAAGAAATGTTGGAGATGTGATAGGGAATTAGGGACTTATGAACATATGTGGTATAAA